>VZQC01015632.1:205088-238122 GCA_009823505.1 Rhizomys pruinosus
TTTTTTGAGACAGGGTCTCCTTTTAGCCCCAGCTGGCCTGGAACTATGTAGACCAGACTGGCCTTGAACTCACAGAGATCAACCTGCCTCTGTCTTCTGAGTGCTGGGATTAAAGGCAAGCACCACTGCAGCCAACAAATTCTTCCTTCATTAAGTGGCCTTGGTCATGGTGTCTTATCACAGCAACAGAAAAGTAACTAATAACAGATGTTGGTACTGAAAGTGGGGTGTTATGAAGAACCTGGCCATGTCCAGTTCTGGAGGAATGTGGGAGACTGGAAATTTTGACTAGAAAAGCTGTTGAATGCTATAAACAGAGCTTAATGGGCCATTCTAGTAGAAGCCTGGAAGAAAGTTGTGCCAAGAGCAGTGTAGTTCCAGAGGGAAATAAGGACTTAAGCAGAAGCTGGGATATTTTGGCAAAGCATTTGGCTGCTGTTTGCTCCCAGTCTAAGAGTTTGCCCAAGGCTAAGTTTGAAAAGCAGTAGACTCATTTCTTTGGCTGAGGAAATGTTAAGGCAGCCTAACATAGAAATGGTGGTGGGGTTATTAATGGTCAATAATATGCATAGATACACTGACAATGAGCAAGTGGAGCAGAAAGAAATGCATAATGTACAGTTTGGATTGAAAAAGAGCACTAGGAAGCTTAATGTAGGAGCAAGGCAAGTGCTGAAGGAAAGGCTCTTCGTGAAGCCTCTTGATTTGCATGTAAACAATGGAAAGAGTACCTTCAAAGCAAAGACCTCATCTAGCTAAACTTTGTGAAAGGAAAAAAAAAGTCCATGGGGTTTTCTCTTAGAAAACTGCAACCCACAAAAGCTTCTGGTAATGTGGCCACTTGCAGTCAAACTTGGCAGTGTTGTGAAGCTGGTGCTGGATTTAGAGTCATGAAAGATGCAAGACTGAAGGGGCCATGGGTCTTCCTCTATGGTTTCAGAGAGCCCTCCCCCAAGCCAGTCAATATACAGCAGGGGTGTCCCAGAATAAAGAATGCCTGGATAGGCCATTGTGTGCCACTGTGAAGGTGAAATCTGGTTGGCAGTGGAAACCTCCAAGAAGACTAGATGTTAGAGCAGTGAGATATCTGCCAAGGAGAGCTGCATATAGGAAGTGGTACCAACCCAAAAGAGATGTATGCTGCATGCAGCAAAGCTGGAGGGGCTGAGCCATCTATACCCTTTAGAAGTCAAGTCCCAGAAGTTGGACATGGAGCTACTGGATTTGTGTTTGCTCTGCTGGTTTTTGGTCTTGTTTTGGTCCAATATTTCCTCACTATGTCCCCAGTCCTCCCTTTTGGAATGGGAATGTGTATTCAGTTCTATTGTATGTTGGATATATGTAATTTATCTTTTATCCACCTGGCCTGGAACTCAAGGCAATCTCTTAACAGTGGGGTTACAGGAAGAACCTGTCTCAAAAAGATCAGAAAAACACAACACAACACAACACAACAAAACAAAACAAAACCAAACCTAAGAGATTGCCTTGAGTAGGGACTTTAGACTCTGGACTTTTGAATAGTAATGAGAATGGTAAAGATTATGGGGAGTTTTGAAGATGGACTTAATGTATTTTGCATTTTGTATGGTCATGCACCTATGGGGGCCAGGGAGTGGAATGTAGTGGTTTGAATGAGTGTTCTTTTTAGGCTCCAAGTATTTGGACACTTGGTCCCCAGTTTGTGGCACTGTTTGGGGACAGTCCAGGAACCTTTTGGAGGTGTGGCCAAACTGTAGGAAGTAGGCTTGCTAGATTTCCTGTCTATCTCTGCTTCCTTGTGCCTGCTTCCAGCATGCCTCCTTCACCATTATGAACTCTAATCCATCTGGAATCATAGGCAAATTAACTAAGTTTTCTGTAAGTTGCTGTGGTCATGGTGTCTTATCACAGCAATAGAAAAGTAACTAGTACTGAAGTCATTCAGATAATGAGCACTTTTTTCTACATATGCTCTGTTCCATGTTGGTCATGATATGGAGGGGTTTCTAGTTTTTTTTTTTTCTGTGTGTCACTGGTTACTTTTACATACTTAACTTGGTATCTCTCTGGAACCTCCCTCTCTGGCCCACTCGCTTTATTTAACCCTGTCTGTGAATATAGTGGGCAGATGATTTGTGTGTGTGTGCTCCTATTATTTTTATAGTCATACTTAGGGGTATTTCAATGTTTTGTTTTATTTAATTTAAAAAATTTTTTGGTCTTTTTGAGATGGTTTCCCAGTAGCCCCAGCTGGCCTGGAATTCGTTATGTTGACCAGGCTGGCTTTGAACTCACAGAGATCCATCTGCCTCTGCCTCCTAAGTGCTGGGAGTGCTAGGATTAAAGGCATGTGTCACCACAGCCATCCAATGTGTTATTTTAAATGATAGTATGCTTATTGTGTGTATTAGTTACTTTTCTGTTGCAGTGATAAAACACCATGACCAAAATCGACTTATGGAAAAGGAAAAGTCCACAATGCCAGGGGAAGCATGCCAGCAGGCAGGAGCAGGAAGCTGAGAGATCACATCGTTAGTCACAAACATGAAAGAAGAGAGTGAAGTGGAAGTGGGGCAAGGCTAGGAACTCTCAAAGCCTGCTGTAGTAAGATACTCCTTCAGCAAGGCTACACCATCAGCTGAGAACCAAGTGTTCAAATACTTGAACCTACGGGGGACGTTTCTCATTCTAACTCCCACAGTGTCTTATTTCTACAATGGCTCTCTTGCCCTGCTTCCTACTACCACATCCTCTTTTCCATGTTTGTGGTATCTGGCACCTGTTACTTACCTAGACTGTCATTCACAGGCCAACAAATGTTTTGGTGGACCAAAAATGAGAAATAGAAAACTTAATTACTTTTTTTTGTGTTTTTTAATGTTGAAATACCTGATCTTTATATTTTTAGTTAAGTTGCCATGTGTGTTACTAGCTTACTCACATAATGGTTTATGTATTTGTTTTTGCTAAGCAGGTTAATTGATAAGGGAATATTAATTTATCTGAACCCAAATGTATCAATGCCCCTAGTGAAACAGAATGGCAGCATGACATAAATTAGCACCACTCTGTCCACGCCCACCACCTGGCTCTTGCCTTGGTTTTCGTAAGTCTAAGAATATATGCTTTTCTCTCTCCTTTTCCTCTTCCTCTTCCAACTGAACCACCTGCATTGAAACTGGAAGTAGCAAACTGTTTTCCTAGCCCTTACCTCTTCCCCTTTGTCTTTTGGCATACAGCTGCCACACTTGCTTCCTAAAATAATATTTTTATTATTTTCTTCCTCAGAAACTTTCTCACAGACGCCTAGCCTGCATTTGAAGTAAGAGCAAATGCTAAGCTGACTTGTATATACAGGGCTTGGGGCTGATATAACTTTTCTCTTCCGTGAAGCCTTCTCCTTCCATTTTCCCAATGCCATTCTAACAGTCTGATACTTAGCTATTGTGTCATTAAGGCTTCCCCAACTAGATCACAAATTTCTTGAGAGTTAGTGACAGAGTCATAAACTCCTTTTATTTATTTATTTTTTTCTTTTTTTTTCTTTTTCTTTTATTTTTTATTTTTATTTATTTTTATTTTTATTGATGCTTTATACCCTCAGTTCCCTTCCCTGGTAGTGCAGGGTAAAGATTTGTTGAGTGTCGCTTATATACATGTGTCAATTAGCTGTTAACCCTTCCTCCACTGGACTTCAGTTCAGTAAGCATTTATTGAACAGATACTCTGAGACAATATGACATTGCTGGAACAACATAAATGGGGATGCAGTATAGTCACAAGGCTAAAGTAGAAGAGATTATACAGTCAACATTGGTCTCTGAACAAAGGGAGTATTGAAGGAAAAGCCTGTTTGAGCTGGCCTTAGATGGATTCCATGGAATTTCACCAGACTGAAAAGGAATGGGGGTGGAGATAGGTGGGATTTGACATTTGAGCAGCTGGCTTGTGTAAAGACAGAGACGTACAGTCCTACCTCCATATCTGTGGAAAATTGGTTTTAGAGCTCCCCAGATATCAAGTATACTACTTGCTTACAACCTATAAACATTTTTCTTTATCGGCTTGAAATCCTCTCTAGGTTATTTGTAATAGTTAATAGGATATAAATATTATGAAAATAATTGCTATATTGTATTATTTAGGGAATAATAAGAAGTAAAAGCCTGACATTCCTTCAGTATGGAACCAGTATTTTTCAAATTTTTTTGATCTGTGGTTGGTTGAATTGGCAATAACAGCATTCACAGTTACAGAGAGCCAAACTTGCTTGGCCTGTTTGCAGGATAATAAATTTGTGGGAGGAAATAATTCTGCCTGGGTAGATGGAATTCAGATTTGATATGGTCTTGAATACCATGCAAAGGAATTCAAACTTGACCTTATAGGAAATGAGGAAACATCTTATGATTTTAAGTAAGAAGTAACAGTGAGCACACGTCATTTTTGCTGCACAAATATCAGCCATATAATATTCCTCACTACATTCTTGCCCTTCCCTTAGCCTTCCATCGCCTGACGAATTTGACCTGTGGTCTCATAATTAGATGTCTTAGTTTGCTTCTCTGTTGCTGTGATATACATTGACAAAAAGCAACTTTGGGAGGAAAGTCGATTTGGCTTACAGGTTATATTCCATCATCAGTGGAAGCCAGGGCAGGAGTTTAAGGCAGGAACCTAGAGGCAGGAACTGAAGCAGCAACCGTGGAGGAATGCTTCTTACTAATTTGCACCCATTGACTTGCTCAGATACATTAATTAGCAATCAAGAAAATGCCCCATAGACATGGCCACAGGCCAGCCCAATGGAGGAAATCCCTCACCTGCCGTCCCCATTTCCCAGGTGTCTCTAGTTGGTGTCAAGTTGACAAAGAGTTAACCAGCACACTGGCCTACCCCAAATTCTGGCTGATGTCTGGCTTGTGACCATCTAGAGCTTTGATTTCTTCCAGATACACTGCTCTTTAGGCTGGCATGTCATAGTGAAGGCCCAAGGTATCATGGAAAGGAAGATCCCTGGGCTTGGAGTTGTACTAGACTAGAACACATGAGTTCAAATTCCAACTTTTACAATTTGTATTTTAAGGTACTGGAGGTTGAACCTAGGTCCTCATTCATGTTAAGCAAGTGCTGTTACTCATTTTAATACTTTTTATTTTGAGACAGTCTGACTGAGTCTTTCAGGCTGCCCTTGATTTTACTCTAGTTGCAGCAGGCTTTAAGCCTGCAGTTCTCTTGGCTTCTGGCATAGCTCGGATCGTAGGCCTGAACCACCAGGGCCAGATCAAATATCAACTTTAAGTAACTTTGTTTCTTTTTTCTTTTTCTTTTTTGTCTTATTTGAGACAGGGTATCTCTCTAGTCCCAGCTGACCTGGAACTTGCTGTGGAGACCAGGCTAGCCTCCAACTCACAGAGTTCTACATGCCTCTGCCTCCCAAGTGCTGGGATTAAGGTGTGTGCCACCAAGCCTGGCTGTATCTTTGTTTCTTCATTCTGATGCTTAATTTTTTTTTCTCTTGAGCATCTTTATATTTGCAAAATAAATGTATGGGCTGTATCAGAATGAATAATCAATGGGCAGATACCACTTACACTGATTGTATTTATTTCCTTTGTTGAACTTCTACTCAGCCATCTGTTTTGCCTGATTTACTGGCTGCTGCTTTTGTTAGCCCTGTCTTTCTCTGCATCTATTGAGGAAACACTATAATCCAAACATTAAACCAAATAGCTGCTTCAGGAACTGTTTAAAATTAGGCAGCTCAATTTAGCTGGGTTGTTCCATGTCAGTGAGTTATAGGAAGGAGTTTGTAAAATCCGTATTAGGAAACAGTAGTTTTCCGGCTAACCCTTTGTTGGGTCTTCTCTAATGTCATTATTTTGTTCTAATGAATTCTCACCACAGTAGGTACATCCATCCGAAACCATGACTACAGAATACATTCAAAAGTCATACATAAATTATTTTTGGGGCTTTTCATACTCTTTCCATGATTTGTGTGGCTAATACAGAGTTACTGGGAACCGGGTGTTTTAAATCACTTTCTGAATGAATGAAACACCTAAATGTTGGTAGAGGGGGAAGGAAGGGATTCTGTCATTTTACAAATTCTCTTGCTTTCTTTCAGAGATGGCCACCATGTGGATCTCCTGGGCATTTAATAAATTTTGGGACTGTTTTTTGGAGACAGTCTCATGTTTCCCATGCTGGCCTCAGATTCGATGTGTAGCAGGCGCTGGCCTAATCCTCTTGCCTCTATCTCACAAATACTAGAATTAAAGGCCCATTCTACCATGCCTGGCTTCATTTAATAAGTTTAAATTGAAAGAAAAGTTGAATTTTGCTACCCTTTTAGCCTCAGTTTTTCTCACTGGCTCAAATGGTGTTTGTTTTTATCTGAGAGTTGTAGAAACCTGGAGAACCCTATTAACTGAGGTTGAGAACTTTTTTTTTTTTTTTTTTTTTTTTTTTCGTCTTTTGAGACACAGCGTCTCCTTGTTGGTATGTTCCCAGCTGGCTGGAACGTCACACACGACCAGGGCTCTTCTGAGCTGCCTGGATTAAAAGCACTGCCACCATGCCTGCTGAAATGGCGCGATTTTTTATGTGTTCATCTGAAAGTATTGATGTAAAGCGACGAGCAGTCACGTTAACTGTAAATTATTAGACTCTGAAACCACCTCATTAGAACAGCGGATCCATTCAGTAGTGTGGAAGTATTGAGAGAAACGGGCTTGCTCTTCTTTGACTTTATACTCACTTGGAGTGGCCATAAAACGTAACAATAACATACTTGGGAAGTTAGTGACTGGAGTTGAGAGGAAAAGCGTGAGGCTATAGGTAAAGTTGAGAGTACCCTTTATTCAAACATTAGCTATAGAAAGGGCTAGCAGAAATGGTTTCAACCCAATAGGACATCTGCTGCTCTCGCCAGATGCTTGGGGTTCAGTCCCCAGCACCCGCATGGCAGCTCACCATCTATAACTCCAGCTCCCAGTGATATCCATACGCGTCCGCTTCTGGCCTCCACAGGCACCCTCGTGCATCCTGCACGACTTGTCGGTGCACAACATACATTTGTCGTAAGTTTGTCCTTCAATTGCTGTGACAAAACCTCTGACCGACACCAACTTGGCGATGAAAGAGTTTATTTCCAGCTACATCGTCCTGCGTTCACAGCTTTCATTCACTCAGGAGCTTCAAGGCACAGGAAACTCAGGGCAGAACCTGGAGGCAGGAGCTGAAGCACAGGCCATAGAGGACTGCTGTCCACTGGCTTGCTCCCTGGCTCATGCCCAGCCCGCCTTCTTATACAGTACACAACAACCTGCCCAGGGTGGCACCACTCATTGTGGGCTGGGCCCTCCCACACTGCTCGACCATCAAGACAATACTCCACAGATGTGGCCACAGGCCAATCCGATGGAGCCAATTCCCTAACTGAGGCTCCCTCAACCCAGGTGTGTCAAGTTGACACTAAAGCTATCCAGCACATACATATAGGCAAATATTCATACAAAGTAAAAAATATTTTTAAAAATGCTTGCATTCCTAGCATTCATGAGACTGAGACAGGAAGATTACAAGATTATAAGATTACAAGCCTGGGCTGCATACTGAGAAAACAACCAAACACAAAACAGAAATGCTTGTGACCAGAAGTTTCAGAGTTTAAATTTTTCCAAAATTTTTAATATTTGTGTATATTATAAGCTACATTTGGGATTATGCATAAATATATGTGACAATATATAAATTTTATAAATATATTGGAATGAGGGCTGGAGAGATGGCCTAGCGGTTAAGAGCACCGACCGCTCTTGAAGAGGACCCGGGTTCGATCCCCAGCACCCACATGGCGGCCGAGAACCGTCTGAAACCGGGAAACTCCAATTCCAGGAGAACTCCAGTTCCGGGGGAATCCGACACCCTCTTCTGACCTCCGCAGCATCCGACACCCTCTTCTGACCTCCGCAGCATTGCATGACACGGGTGCACAGACCTGCATGCAGACAGTACATTCATACACATACAGAAATAAATAAAATTAAAAAAAAATAAATAAATATATTGGAATGAATGTGAAATATGGTTGTATATGTATGTGTGCATTTCCTGATCAAGCATGAAGTTCTTGCCTTCTAAGTACCATTTGCAATGAAAAGGACTTTGGACTTTTTGAAGAAATGCCTGATTGCAGATATAGACTATAAGTTGAAGAATTTGTGATTTTTTTGTGTGATAGACAACATCAAATCATGATGGGAATATGTCAAAAGAACATAGAAGTCAGTATGAAAGAGGTTCCTATTGGACAAATTTTAGGAAATTTGGACATGAAAATGACAATGGCTTTTGACCCATTTGGTAAAAGTGTAGCCTACTTGGGACTGGAGAGATGGCTGAGCAGTTAAAAACGCTGGCTACTTGTTTCTTTTTCTTTTTTTTTTTTTTTAAATTTCTGTATGTGTATGAATGTACTGTCTGCATGCAGGTTTGTGCACCCGTGTCGTGCAATGCCGCGGAGGTCAGAAGAGAGTGTCGGATTCCCCTGGAACTGGAGTTCTCCTGGAATTGGAGTTTCAGACGGTTCTCTGCCGGCATGTGGGTGCTGGGGATCGAACCCAGGTCCTCTGTAAGAGCGGTCAGTGCTCTAAACCGCTAGGCCATCTCTCCAGCCCAAAACGCTGGCTACTTGTGTAGAAGTCCTGGGTTCAGTCCACATGGTGGCTAACAACCATCTGTAACTCCAGTTCCAGGGGATCTGTTGTTCTCTTCTGACCTCCATGGGCATTGTACAACAAGGGCGCACTTACATACATTTAGGCATAACACTCAGATGCATAAAATAAAAATAATAAATAAAATATTTTAGGAAGAGTAGTCTACTTTCATACAAATACATAGTGATGAAAAGAAATATTTTATAAGGAACAATTTTTTTTACAAAATAATTACTATTACAAATGACATTATATTGTCAGGCCTGTTAGTATAAGCCTATAAACCTAGAAGTTGGAAAGTAGAGGTAGTTCAAGGTCCTGTTCAGCTACATAGTGAGTTTGAGGCCAACCTCAGCTAAGACTTTGTTTCAAAAAAAGTAGAAGAAAGATAGTTAACAAAACAATTGACTTTTATAATCTTCAAAGGTGTCAAGATTATGAACCTCAAGAAAAGGCTGAGGAAAAGTCCCAAGAAACAGTTGCATGAGGATATACTGTGTCACTTTTCAGGAAGTATATGTTTTTGTTTCTAGTTTGTGGGGGCCAGTCTCTTAAATCTATGTCTGGAACTCATGGCAATTCTCCTGCCTCATCCCCTTGAGCACTGAGGTTATAGGTATGAGCCACTGTACCTAGCTTATTTTTCCCAATTTTGAAACCCTCTGAAGTCAGTTGAATGATTGTAAAAATAGGAAAAGAAGTAAAACCCAGCAAAGAAATACTTGAAGAAATCCACTGATCTCAAATTCAAAGCAAGAATAAAAACCACATACCTGGGAATAAGTTGCTTGTCTGTAGCATGTGTGAGATACTCGATTCCATCCATGAAAACACTGACAAGAATGTTTAAATCCTACGTTTCCAGAAAGGGTATATATTAGCCAGGGTTCTTTAAAGGAACAGAACTAATAGAATGAATATATAGTAAGAGGATTTCTTAGATTGGTTTACACAGTACAGTCTGGGTAGTCAAACATGGCCGTCTCACAACAGACAGACTGAAAATGTGGTAGTTGTTCAGTTCACGAGGCTGGGTGTCTAGGTAGTCTCAGTCTGGCACTTCCCCTGGAGGATTCCTGGAGAGCTCCTGGTCATTGGTATATGATGGAAGCCCAAAGAAGCTGACTGAAATAACAGAGAAAGAATGTAGTAGTAGCAGTAGCAACAGGGTAGATGTACTTGCCAGTAGAGCAAAGGCAAGCAGACAAAAAGCAAAGCTGCTTTCTTCTGGCTCCCTTTTTTCTGGGCTGCCACTAGATGGTACCACCCACATTTAGTATGGGCTTCTCTTCTTCAAATAATCTAATCAAGAAAATACCTCACAGAAGTGCCCAGAGACTTGTGTTTTAGTTGATTCCAGAGGCAGTCAAGTAGATATCTGAGATTAACTATTGCAGGGGACCTGGATCTTTTAAGAGGAATGTCATAAAAAGTTTTGAAAGTGTAGTAGCCCTGAGTTGGCAATTTTGCCATGTGATCATATGTTCTCACTACACTGAAAAAGAAAAATTGGTCATGGACTAATTGTTTATTGTTATAAGCACATTATTTTTCTTTCCACACAGGAGCCATGGATAACAGAGGCTTTCAGCAGGGGAGTTTTAGTAGCTTCCAGAGCAGCTCCAGTGATGAAGACTTGATGGATATCCCAGGGACAGCTATGGATTTCTCCATGAGAGATGATGTGCCTCCCTTAGATCGAGAAATGGAAGGTATCATTATTGCAGTTGACTATTTTAAAGTATTTTTAATTTCTGTACAGTAGACACACAGTCTTCTGAGTTTTAATACATGCCTAGATTCTTGTAACCAATACCACTGTCAGGATAAAGAATAGTCTTAGCACATAAACAAATCTCTCTTGCCTCTCCTTTGCATCTGACCTCCCTCCTCCCTATCCCCGGATACTGTCAGTCTTCTCTCTGTCTTAGTATTTTTTATTTCTTTTGAGGATGTTAAACATGAAATTATTCACCTTTTTAAAAAATAAAAAATGTATGTGTGTGTGTGTGTATGTGTGTGTGTGTGTGTGTGTGTGTGTGTGTTTGTGTTGGGGGGGTCCATGCACATGTCATGGCATGTATGTGGAGGACCGAAGACAACTTGTAGGACTCAGTTCTCTCCTTCCACCCATGTAGATTCTGAGGATTGAACTTAGGTTGTCAGGTTGGTAGCACGTACCCTTACCCACTGAGCCATCTCACCAGCTCTATAGCCTCTTTTGAGACTGACTTTGTTTACTCAGCTCAGTGTCTTGCAGGTTTATCATTTTCCTACTAAGCACATACCCAGAAGTGTAAGCTAAGCCTTGGGTAATATAATAAATGTGTGTTTAACTTCAAAAGAAAATGACAAAACATTTTCCAGACTGCCTGTGATATTTTGCAGCTCAATTACCTCTATGATCATTCTGTGTACTCCTCATCTTTGAGAAGTCTTATTATTTTCAGTAACTTTTATTTTAGCTATCCTAGTGAGTATGTAGTGTTATCATGGTTTCAGTTTTATTTCCTTAATGGCTAATGATGTTTAATGCTTAAGTAGGTGCTCAAATCTTTCTCTTTTTTTATAATTGGAATTTTCACAAAGAAAAATGCATCCATAAAGTTAGACACCATCTCATCAGTTATTTAGTTACCCAGTTACATTATTCTTTTTAATATGTGTATACAGCATCATGGTGTGGCTATGCCTTAGTTCATTTAATCAGGCTTTTATTAATATTCATTTTAGTTATTCCCATCTTTTGCTATTACAAATAATTATACAGTGAACAATGATATGTATATATGTGTTTTCAGCATAAGAGAGAATTTTTGTAGCATGAGTGTATGAGAGTATTCATTTCTTCTACCACACTGGTGTGAAATATCATAATTTTCATCTCTACAATGTGATGAGTTAAATAATTTCTATCCTTCCTTTTTGTCTTTTTGAGACAGAGTCTTACCATGCAATTCTAGCTGGCCTAGAAGTCTCTATGTAGACCAGGTTGGCCTTGAACTCACAGACATCCATCTGCCTTGCCTCCCATGTGCTGAGATTAAAGGCATGCACACATCACTAATCCTGGCAGCTGTTATTTCAAAATTCAATTTTATTTAATGAATTTGAACATAGTTCCTTGCATTTACTGAACAGCTTGACTCCTTTTGTCAGATGTTTACTGTTCATATGATATTCCTGTTTTTCTTTTCTTTTCTTTTTTAGGAGACAGGGTCTCCCTATAGCCCCAGCTGGCCTGGAACTTACTCTGTAGACTGGGCTGGCTTTGAACTCAGAGATCCGCCTGCCTCTGCCTTCTGAGTGCTAGGATTAAAGGTGTGTGCCACCACGCCTGGCTTAAAGACAGTTCTTAGCCACCAAATGGTGCTGGGAATCGAACCTAGGTCCTCTGTAAGAGCAGTCAGAGCTCTTAACCACTGAGCCATCTCTCCAGCCCTGATATTCCCATTTTTCTTTAAAAAAATTTTTTTTATTATTTATTTTTGTATGTGTATGAATGTACTGTCTGCATGTAGGTCTGTGCACCCGTGTCGTGCAATGCCACAGAGGTCAGAAGAGGGTGTCGGATTCCCCTGGAAATGGAGTTCTCCTGGAATTGGAGTTACAGATGGTTTTCAGCCGCCATGTGGGTGCTGGGATCGAACCCAGGTCCTCTGCAAGAGTGGTCGGCGCTCTTAACCGCTAGGCCATCTCTCCAGCCCCTATTCCCGTTTTTCTAATGAGCTGGTTATCTTATTTATTTGAGGCTTTTTTGTATATTATTACTAATATCTTTTCTGAAGTTGGTTGAATATGTTTTTCCATTTCTTATCTCTGTTTCCCCTCCCTCCCTTGCTTTCTTCCTTATTTTTTTCTTTTCTTCAGACAAAGCTGTCCTAGACTGGCCTGGAACATACTATGTAATCCAGGCTGGCTTCTACTTGTGGCAGTCTTTCTGCCTCAGCTCTCACGTGTTTATTATAGGCATGAGCCACCAGTGGGTTTATCTTTTTAAACTTTTTTTATAGAGTTCCAGGCTGGCCTTTAATTTTCTAGGTGCCTGAGAGTAACCTTGAATTTCCAGTCTTCCTGCTTTTGTATCTGGAGTGTGCTAGGATTATCAGTGTCTGCCATTCTGCTCAGTTTAGCCTTTTGTTTTCTTAATCCGCAAATCTTTTTTGGGGGGGGAGTCTTGAGGACAATTTTATTAGAGTTTAAAAGAAAAAACCCTGGACCAAGCAAGCTGTAAATCTTGGCCACTGCCAGGAGGAGGAGAATAGAGGAGAGAAAGAAAAATGCAAGGAAAATAAGCCTGCATCAGGTCAGACACATGGCGGACCAGCAGCCATATTGTGGGTGGGGGAGCTTTAGAGGTCTGCAAATAGTTATTTTTTTATATAGCCAAATATATATCAATGTTTTCTTTTGACTTCTATGTTTTTTGTTGTACTTAGAACCATATCACGTTCATTTATTTCATTACTTTACAAGTAGTGTATAGTTCTTTAACTGATGGATTTCCATCTTCAGAGTAAAATCTGAGGGTAAGGAAGTACTATCAGATTTCATTACTTATGGGGCTGGAGAGATGACTCAGTGACTAAGAGCACTGGGTTCTGTTTCTAGCATCCACATGGCAGCTAACAATGGTCTGTAACTCCAGTTCAGGAGGATCTCTCACCCTCTTCTGGCCTCCATGGGCATTGCATGTAGATGGTGCACTTACATGTAGGCAGAACACACATGCACATAAAATAAAAATAAGTAAAATTTAGAAAAGAATTCATTACTCAGGAAGCTGAGCCAGGAGGATCACCAGTTTAGAGGACCCTTTCTTAAAAGCCAACAATAGCACTGACTGAAACAGTGAACTTCTGCTCAAAACAGTCAACTTTCTCATGGAGAATATTGAGAAAGACTGAGAAAGAGATGAAAAGCATGTTTGGCAGAATGCATGAGCTCTGGCGGGGTGGGGGAATGGGCGGGAACAAGGGTCTAGATTTGTTAAAAAAAAAAAAAAAGAAAAAAAAAAAGATTGTTCTTAGCTGCCATGTGGGTGCTGTGATCAAACCCAGGTCCTCTGCAAGAGCAGTTGGTGCTCTTAACTAAGCTGAGCTATCTTCTCCAGCCTCACTTTTTTTTATTTTTATAATTTATGTGAATGTGTATTTGCCCTACAATGCAAATAAGTGCACACACGTGAGTGAAATAATACCCAACAGAAGCCAGAAGTGAGGGGGCATTCATATATCCTGGATGGAGTTATAAACAGTTGTTAGTGTATGTGGTCTGGAAACGAGCCGCGGCCCTCTGGAAGAGCAGCAAATGCTCTTAGCCACTTTAACCACTGAGCTCCAAATCTGTTGTGTGTATGGATAATATCGATCTCATCATATATAATATTATATATATATATATAAATTTTTTTTTCATCAAAAACTAATTTTCATAAACTATCTCTCAAAAAACGACTCTGGAAGAGTACTCCAAAATATTTTGTACCACAGTGGAATCATTAGAACATCAAATAGCAGTTTTTTCTCAATGGGTTTTAAGGCACAGCAATCTTATAAATTTCACTCATTTACTTAAATATTTATTTAATGCCTTTTTATCAGGCATCATGTAAGATAGACACTTGAGATATAGTTATAATAAAGAGAAAAAATTAAAATAAAAAAAGCCAACAATAGCAAAACAAACACAAAATAAAATACCTCCCGCCTACCTAAATACTTTATTTATGAATGGCAGGAAGGACTATATGAGGACATGACAAACTTGGAAGGAACATAGCAATATGAAAATTATTGGCTTTCAGGCATATCTGTAATCCCAGCACTCCAGAGGCAGAAACAAGAAGATTGATGTAAAGCACAGGCTAGCTAGCTCTATATAGTGAGTTCTAGGCCAACCAGGGCTATGGAGTGAGATCCTGCCTAAATCCAAAAACAATAACAAAAAAAAGAAAAGAAAAGAGAAAAGAAATTTGAGTGTGTCCCTACATACTAGTAGACCCAGTACTCTGGAGACTGAAGCAGGAGGATGGAGAGTTTGAAACCAATGTGGGCTACATAGTGAGTTCAAGATCAGCCTAAGTTATATAGGAAGACCTTGTCTCAAAAATCAAAACAAAATCAAAAGCAAGAATGACAAGAAACTTGATTAGGAAAGATACCTCAGGAAAGTGACAGCAAGAGATAGCCCCTGAATTTAAAGTTCATAAAAGAGAGGTATTCGTGGTTTATTATTTTTGTCACTTTTCATATTTATACATGTACATGTATTTACAACCATGTCAGTTATATCACTCAGTGGTTCTAATTACTGGTCAGATAGAATATCCCTAAACTGAGACTGGCTATCTCTACTTAAGCTTTCTGTCTAACTAGGGTGGCCTAGCTCAGTTATCACTATTGCTTCTATTAGAAAATAGTTTCCAGCACTCGGGAGGCAGAGGCAGAGGCAGGCAGATCTTTGTGAGTTCAAGGCCAGCCTAGTCTACAGAGTGAGTTCCTGGACAGCTGGGGCTACAGGGAGACCCTGTCTTGAAAAGACCAAGAAAAAATAGTTTGATATGACATTCATATCACTAAATCATTTGTGTGTTAGGTTACTGGCAGTAGATGATTGGGGTACATGATTGTTCATTATTCTCACTTTTTAGACTAGAAAACTGAGGTCAACCAAGATTTTTGGCATTGTCTATGGTTGTAGAGTGTGTATTAAAATAAGTATTCCTTCACCACTTGTCACTAGTTTTTTTTTATTTTATTTATTTTTATATGTGTATGAGTGTACTGTCTGCATGTAGGTTTGTGCACCCGTGTCGTGCAATGCCACAGAAGTCAGAAGAGGTTCTCGGATTCCCGTGGGAGTGGAGTTCTGAATTGGAGTTACAGATGGTTCTTAGCCACCATGTGGGTGCTGGGGATCGAACCCGGGTCCTCTGTAAGAGCAGTCGGTGCTCTTTACTGCTAGGCTATCTCTCCAGCCCTGTCACTAGTTTTATAGGGGAGTTATTGCTTGTGGTTTATTAAAATCTGACCATAAAATAGAGAAGCTCCTTTCCATGAGCCTTATGCAAAAATTAGTTCACTTATTACACTCTGGAGTGATGCAGTTTTCCTGCTTTGCTTTTGAATTGTTCATACCTTAATGTTTTCACATGGGTTTTCCTTGTGAAGACACCATCACCAGAAGAGAAAGTCACAAAATCCTTGAAACGTGATAGTGAAACTGTGCATAAGATACTTTATTTTGTATTGGACATGATAGCATGTATTAAAAAGATACATTTCTAAGGAGCTTGAAAGGCAGTAAAAGGGTTTTTGTTTTCCAGATAGCTATAGAGGAATTGATTTATGAAAAATAGATAAATAAATTATGCATGGCATGGCTAAATGCATCTGAGGTAGCCTGTAAATTAGAAAACCGTGGGGAGGAAAGTGGGAAATGAGTTTGAATAACAAGAAAAACCCAGAGCTCTTCTTCTCATCTATCTATTCTCACTTGCCAAGGCAAGGCTAGCACTCCGTCTCTCCATCCGTCCATCCCTCCCTCCATCCATCCATCCATCCATCCATCCATCCATCCATCCATCCATCCATCCATCCACTATTTATGGAGTGTTCATCCATATAGGGCCTCAGCACTGTGTTGCTTTATTTAGTAATGTTCCAGAGTTCCAGAAAGAGTCTGCCTTTCTGAGGTCTAAAGTTCTAGGGTGGGGTGGGTAGAAGTTGGAGCTGGAGGGAGGGTAGATTCTTGTTTGAAGTCCAGGTGGGGTTACATTGGGTACAGTTTATGCTCTTATCTTGTAGCCAAAGCACCAACAAATGGTTTAAAAGCAGAGGCGTGATAAGATCAGGTTTGAGTTTTGGAGAATTGACAACATAGAGGGCAAATTGAGGGCAAATTTGGGGACATTGAAAATTTTACTACTTTAAAATTCTCGGCAAAAGATCAAAGGGTCTGAATGAGCACAGCAAGAACTGAGAGGAAGAAATAATAGGTTCTGGACAAATTTCAGAGAAGAAATTCAAAGGAACAATGAGGTATGGGGGATAAAATAGGAAGGAATCAGGGGTGTCTTCAAAGCCCGGGCTTGTTATGGAGTAGACTGTGTTCTCCCATACCACCTTCTGAGTCACAACAAAATTCCTAACGTCTCAGAGCAGAAAACCTCATAATAATTAAATGTCATAGAATGAAAGCTGCTTAGTGGGACTCGAAATCTACCAAGTAACTTGTAAAACAGTTCTGTTTATTCTGTCATACTGTAAAGAGCTCATGGTTTCCCTCCCAGGAGAAATGGAACAAACTTTGGACTCCAACTCCTAGAAGTACCTACCATCATAACCTCAGAAGCTAGGCATGGTGGTCCAGGCCTGTAATCCCAGCACTTGGGGGCAGATAAGAAGTTCTAGGTTCACCTGCGCTTCATAGGTGGGCTGGAAAAAACAGATTCTGCCCCAAACAATAAACCTCTGCAGAGAAAAGCTTTAAAAAGACTGAGAGAAAGATGGATCCTGCTATACAGGACATGTATAGCAGAATGCATGAACTGGAGTGGGTGGGAAGGGAAAGATGTCTAAATTGAACTGAAAAATGATGTGTGAAATACACAAAATGCCAATAAAAGATTTATATTTTAAAAAAAGAATCATGGGCTGGAGAGATGGCTCAGCAGTTAAGAGCANTCCAGGGGATCTGTTGTTCTCTTCTGACGCCCATGGGCATTGACAACAAGGGCGCACTTACATACATTAGGCATAAACATCAGATCTATAAACATAAAAATCAATAAATAAAATATTTTTAGGAAGTAGTATGCCTCGATTATCAACAAATCAATTAGTGATGAAAAGAAACTATTTTATAAGGAAATTATGTTTTTAGAAAATAATATCTATTAGCAATAGACATTATATTGTCAGGCTGTTAGTATAAGCCTATAAACCTTAGAAGATTGGAAAAGTAAGACGGTAGTTGAAGGTCCTGTTCAGCTGACATAGTGAGTGCTTGGAGGCCGAACTCACTAAGACTTTGTTTCAAAAAAAGTAGAGAAAGATAGTTAACAAAACAATTGACTTTTATAATCTTCAAAGGTGTCAAGATTATGAACCTCAAGAAAAGGCTGAGGAAAAGTCCCAAGAAACAGTTGCATGAGGATATACTGTGTCACTTTTCAGGAAGTATATGTTTTTGTTTCTAGTTTGTGGGGGCCAGTCTCTTAAATCTATGTCTGGAAATCATGGCATTCTCCTGCCTCATCCCCTTGAGACACTGAGTTATAGGTATCGAAGCCACTGTACCTAGCTTATTTTTCCCAATTTTGAAACCCTCTGAAGTCAGTTGAATGATTGTAAAAATAGGAAAAGAAGTAAAACCCAGCAAAGAAATACTTGAAGAAATCCACTGATCTCAAATTCAAAGCAAGAATAAAAACCACATACCTGGGAATAAGTTGCTTGTCTGTAGCATGTGTGAGATACTCGATTCCATCCATGAAAACACTGACAAGAATGTTTAAATCCTACGTTTCCAGAAAGGGTATATATTAGCCAGGGTTCTTTAAAGGAACACGAACTAATATGAATGGAATTGAAGTATAGGAGGATTTCTTAGATTGGTTTACACAGTACAGTCTGGGTAGTCAAACATGGCCGTCTCACAACAGACAGACTGAAAATGTGGTAGTTGTTCAGTTCACGAGGCTGGCTGTCTAGGTATCTCAGTCTGACAACTTCCCCTGGAGGATTCCATGGAGAGCTCCCTAGGTCATTGGATACTTTGGAAACAAAGAAGTGAAGCGAACTTCAGCAAAATGACTGACAGAACAGCATGAAGACATGTACGAGCAGCCAACAGGTAGATGTACTGCCAGAAGAGCAGAAGGCAAGCAGACAAAAAGCAAAGCTGCTTTCTTCTGGCTCCCTTTTTTCTGGGCTGCCACCAGAATGACACCCACATTTGTATGTGGCCTCTTCTCTTCCAAATAAATCTAATCAGAAAATACCTCACAGAATGCCAGAGACTTGTGTTTTAGTTATTCCAGAGGCAGTCAAGTAGATATCGAGATTGCTATTGCACGGGGACCTGGATCTTTTAAGAGGAATGTCATAAAAAAGTGTTTGAAAGTGTAGTAGCCCTGAGTTGCCAATTTTGCCATCGTGTCATATGTTCTCACTACACTGAAAAGAAAAATTGGTCATGGACTAATTGTTTATTGGTATATAGCCACATTATTTTTCTTTCCACACAGGAGCCATGGATAACAGAGGCTTTCAGCAGGGGATTTTAGTAGGCTTCCGAGACACTCCAGTGATCGAAGACGTTGACTGGATATCCCAGGGACAGCTATGGATTTCTCCATGATGAGCATTGAATTGTGCCTCCTTCAATCGAGAGAATGGCAAGGTATCCATTATTGCAGCTTGACTATTTAAAGTATTTTTAATTTCTGTAACAGTAGACACACAGTCTTCTGAGTTTTAATACACTGCCTAGATTCTTGTAAGCCAATACCACTGTCAGAAAAGAATAGTCTTAGCACATAAACAAATCTCTCTCTGCCTCTCCTTTGCATCTGACCCCCTCCTCAGCCTACCTCCCCGGATACTGTCAGTCTTCTCTCTGTCTTAGTTATCTTTATTTCTTTTGAGGATTTAAACATGAAATTATTCACCTTTTTTAAAAAATAAAATTGTTTTGTGTGTGTGTATGTGTGTGAGTGTGTGTGCTGGTGTGTTGCTGTTTGTGTCGTGGGGGTCCATGCACAGTCATGGCATGTATCGTGGAGAGACCGAAGACAACTTGTCAGGACTCAAGTTCCTCCTTCCACTCCCATGTAGATCTGAGGAGTTGAACTTAGGTTTGTCAGGTTGGTAGCACGTACCCTTACCCACTGAGCCATCTCAACCACTCTATAGCCTCTTTGAGACGACTTGTTTACTCCAGGCTTGCAGTGTCTTGCAGGTTTCACTCATATTTCCTACTAAGCACATACCCAGAAGTGTATAGCTAAGCCTTGGTAATTAATAAATGTGTGTTTACCACTTCAAAAGAAAATGACAAAACATTTTCCAGACTGCCTGTGATATTTTGCAGCTCAATTACCTCTATGACATCTCTGTGTACTCCCTCATCTTGAGAAGTCTATTATTTTCAGTAACTTGTTTTAGTATCACTTACGGAGTATTGTAGTTCGTTATCATGTTTTCATGTTTATTTCCTTAATGGCTAATGATGTTGTAATGCTTCAAGTAGTGCTCAACATCGTTTACTCTTTTTTTATAATTTGCGATTTTTCACAAATGAAAAATGACATTCCATAAAGTTAGACTACCATCTCATCAGTTTATTTAGTTACCCAGTTAACATTATTTTTTAATATGTGTATGTACAGCATCATGGTGTGGCTATGCTTAGTTCATTAATCAGCGCTTTTATTAATATGTCATTTAGTATTCCCATCTTTTGCTATTAAAATTAAATTATACAGTGAACAATGTGATATTTAGTATAATGTGTTTTCAAGCATAAGAGAGAATTTTTGTAGCATGAGTGTCATGAGAGTATCATTTCTTCCTACCCACACTGGTGTAAATATCAATAATTCTTTCATACTCTACAATGTGTGATGAGTTAAATTAAGTCTATCCTTCTTTTTGTCTTTCGAGACAGGTCTATCCATGCAATTCTGAGCATGGCCTAGAAGTCTCTTATGTTAGACCAGGTTGGCCATGAACTCACAGACATCCATCTGGCCCTGCCTCCATGTCTGAGATTAAAGGCAATGCACCATCACTAATCCTGGCAGCTGTTATTTCAAAATTCAATTTTATTTAATGAATTTGAACATAGTTCCTTGCATTTACTGAACAGCTTGACTCCTTTTGTCAGATGTTTACTGTTCATATGCATATTTCCCTGTTTTTCCCTTTTCTTTTCTTTTTAGGAGACAGGGTCTCCCTATAGCCCCCTGGCCTGCCGAACTTACTCTGTTAGACCGAGGCTGGGCTTTGAACTCAAGAGATCCGCCTGCCTTGCCTTCTGAGATGCTGGATTAAAGTGTTGGCCACCCACGCCTGGCTTCAAGACATTCTAGCCACCAATGGTGCTGGGAATCGAAACCTTAGGTCCCTCTGTAAGAGCAGCAGCCTCTAACCACTGAGCCCATCTCTCCAGCCCTGATATTCCCATTTTTCTTTAAAAAATTATTTTTTTATTATTTATTTTTGTTATTGTAAATAGAATATATTGCTCATATGTTATGTACACCCCGTGTCGTCATGCCACAGGAGGTCAGAAGAGGGTGTCGGATTCCCCTGAGGTCAGAATGGGCATCAGTCCCTGAGATTGGAGTTACAGAGGTTTCAGCCGCCATGTCGGGTGCTGGGCATCGAACCCAGTTCCCCAAGAGTGGTGCGCTCTTAATCCGCTAGGGCCATCTCTCCAGCCCCTATCCCACTGTTTTTCTAATGAGCCTGGTTTATTCTTAGTTATTTGAGGCTATGTATATTTATTACTAATCATCTTTTCTAAGTTGTTGAAAATGTTTTTCCATCTTACTGTTCTCCCCCCTCCCTGCTACTTCCTTATTTTTCTTTTCAGACAAAGCGCCAACTGGCCCGGAACATACGTAAACCAGGAGGCCTCTACTTTGTGGCAGGTCTTCTGCCTCAGCTCCACTAGTGGTTTTATATAGCATGAGCCACCCGTGGGTTTAATCTTTTTTAAACTTTTTTTATAGAGTTCCAGCTGGCCTTTATTTTCTATGGTGCCTGAGAGTAACCTTGAAATTTCCTAGTCTCCCTGCTTTGTTGATCTGAGTGTGCTAGGATTACAGTGTCTGCCATCTGCTCAGTTAGCCTTTTGTTTTCTTAATCCGCAACGATCTTTTTTGGGGGCGAGTCTTGGGACAATTTTATTAGAGTGTTAAAAGAAAAAACCCTGCGACCAAGGCAGCTGTAATCTTGCCACCGCCATGGATAGGAGGAGCGGAGGAATAGAGGAGCAAAAAGAAAATGCAAGGAATAATAACGCCTGCATCAGGTCAGACACATGGCGGACCAGCAGCCATATTGTGGGTGGGGGAGCTTTAGAGGTCTGCAAATAGTTATTTTTTTATATAGCCAAATATATGATCAATGTTTTCTTTTGACTTCTATGTTTTTGTTGTACTTAGAACATATCACGTTCATGTATTTCATTACTATTAACAAGTAGTGCTATATTCTTTAACTGATGGATTTCCATCTTCAGAGTAAAATCTGAGGGTAAAGGAAGTACTATCAGATTTCATTTACTTATGTGGGCTGGAAGACGATCGTTCAGTGACTAAGAGGCACTGGCGTTCTGTTCCTAGTATCCACATGGCAGCTAACAATGGCTTGTAACTCCAGTTTCAGGCAGGATCTACATCACCCTCTTCTGGCCTGCCATGGGCATTTTGCCATGTAGAGTGGTGCGCACTTTACATTAGGCAGAAGCACACATGCACATAAAATAAAAAAAGTAAAATTTAGAAAAGAATTCATTACTCGAGGAAAGCTGAGCAGGAGGATCACCATTTTAGAGGACCTTTCTTAAAAGCCTAACAAATGAGCACTGACTGAAAAGTGAACTTCTGCTCAAAACAGTCAAAGTTCCCATGGAGAATAGTTGAGAAAAGACTGAGAACAAGAGATGAAAAGACATGTTGGCAGACATGCATGAGCTCGGCGGGGGTGGCGGGAATGGGCGGGAACAAGGTCCGTAGATTTGTAAAAAAAAAAAAACAAGAAAAAAAAAAAGATGGTTCTTAGCTGCCAGTGGGTGCTGGAATCAACCTGGGTCCTCTCAAGATCAGTTGGTGCTCTTAACGCTGAGTCTATCTTCTCTCAGCCTCACTTTTTTTATTTTAATTTTGTTGTTGTATTTGCTTTTCCTGCATAATAAGTGCGCAGCATACTGCTAAATTACCCACAGAAGCCAGAAGAGGGCATCAGTTGGACCTTGGCTGGACTCAGATAGTATAACAGTGTTAGTGTTGTGGTCATGGGAACAGACTTAACGATTCTCTGGAAGAGCAGAAAATGCTCTTAGCCACTTAACCACTGACTCCAAATCTGGTGTGTTGTATGGTATATACTACTTAATATATATAATATAAATATATTATATAAATTGTTTTTTCATCAAAAACTAATTTTCATAAACTATCTCTCACAAAACGACTCTGGAAGAAGTACTCCAAAATATTTTGTACTACAGTGGAATCATTAGAACATCAAATAGCAGCTTTTTCTCAATGGGTTTTAAGGCACAGCAATCTTATAAATTTCACTCATTTACTTAAATATTTATTTAATGCCTTTTTATCAGGCATCATGTAAGATAGACACTTGAGATAATAGTAATAAATAAAGAGAAAAAATAAAATAAAAAAAAAGCCAACAATGCAAAACAAACACAAAATTAAAATACTTCCCGCCTAACCTAGAAATCTTTATTTCATGGAATGGCAGGAAGGAACTAATGGAGAGATATGAAACAAATCTTGGAAGGAACAATAGCAATATGAAAATATTGGCTTTCAGGCAATTCTGTAATTCCCAGGCACTCCAAGAGGCAGAAACAGAAGATGATGGTAAGAGCATCCAGCACTGCTAGCTCTATTATAGTGAGTTTCTAGGCAACCAGGGCTATGGAGGAGAATCCTCCTAAATCTCAAAGAAACAATAACAGAAAAAAGAAAAAGAAAAGAAAAAGAAAATTGATGTGTGTCCCTACATACTAGTAGACCCAGTTAACTCTGGGAGACTGAAGCAGGAGGATGGGAGTTTGAAACCATGTGGGCTACATACGGTGATTCAACGATCAGCCTAAGTTATATAGGAAGACCTGTTCTCCAAAAATCAAAACAAAATCAAAATCCAAGGGAATTGACAAGAAACTTGATAGGAAAGATACCTCAGGAAAGTGACAGCAAGAGATAGCCCCTGAATTTAAAGTTCATAAAAGAGGGTATTCGGGTTTATTATTTTGTCACTTTATATTTATACATGCTACAGTATTTACAACCATGTCAGTTATATCACTCAGTGGTTCTCATTACTGGTCAGTATACGAATATCCTAAACTGAGACTGGCTATCTCTACTTAAGCTTTCTGTCTAACTAGGGTGTGCCTAGCCATTATCCACTATTGCTTCTTATAGAAATAGTTTCCAGCACTTCCGGGAGCAGGAGCAGAGGGCACACCGGCAGATCCTTGTGAGTTCAAGGCCAGCCTAGTCTAACAGAGTGAGTTCTGGACAGCTGGGGCTACAGGGAGAACCCTGTCTTTGAAACCAGACCAAGAAAAAATAGTTTCATATGACATTCATATCACTAAATCATTTGTGTGTTAGGTTACTGGCAGTAGATGATTGGGGTACATGATTGTTCATTATTCTCACTTTTTAGACTAGAAAACTGAGGTCAACCAAGATTTTTGGCATTGTCTATGGTTGTAGAGTGTGTATTAAAATAAGTATTCCTTCACCACTTGTCACATAGTTTTTTTTTTACTTTCATTTATTTTATTATGTGTATGACGTGTACTGGTCGCATGTAGGTTTGTGCGGCACACCGTTCGTGCAATGCCACAGCTAGAGTATGAAGAGGGTTCTCGGATTCCCGTGGATTTGAGTTTCTGAATGGACGTTCACGATGGTTCTTAGCCACCATGTGGGGCTGGAGATCTGAACCCGGGGTCCTCTGTCAGAGCAGTCGGTGCTCCTTTACTGCTAGGCTATCTCCCAGCCCTGTCACAGTTTTATATTGGAAGTTATTGCTTGTGTTATAAAATCTGACCATAAAATAGAGAAGCTCCTTTCCATGAGCCTTATGCAAAATATTAGTTCACTTTCTACACTCTGGAGTGAGCAGTTCTCCTGCTTTGCTTGAATCTGTCAACCTTAATTTTCTCACATGGTTTTCCTTGTGAAGACGACCATCACCAGAAGAGACAAGTCACAAAATCCTTGAACACGTATAGTGAAACTGTGCAAACGATACTTTATTTTGTATGAGACATGATAGCATGTATAAAAAGATACATTCTAAGAGCTTGAAGGCACGTAAAAGGTTTTTGTTTTCCAGATAGCTAGTAGAGGAATTGTATTTATGAAAACATAGAATAAATATAATCTATGCAGGCGATGGTCTAAATGCATCGTGAGGTAGCCTGTAAATTAGAAAACCGTGGGGGAAAGTGGGAAATTGAGTTTGAATAACAAGAAAACCCAGAGCTCTTCTTCTCATCTATCTATTCCACTTGCCAAGGCAAGGCTAGCACTCCGTCTCTCCATCCGTCCACCCTCCCTCCATCCAATCCATCCATTCCAACTCATCCCATCCATCCATCCATGCCATCCATCCATCCACGTATTTATGGAGATGTTCATCCATATTAGGGCCTCAGCACTGTGTATGCTGTTATTTAGTAATGTCCACGAGCTTCCAGAAAGAGTCTGCCCTTTCTGAGGTCTAGAAGTTCTAGGTGGGTGGTAGAAGTTGGAGCTGGAGGGAGGGTAGATCTTGTTTGAAGTCCAGGTTGGGTCTACATTGGGTACAGTTTATCGCTCTTTATCTTGTACCAAAGCACGCAACAACATGGTTGTAAAAGCAGAGAGCGTGATAAGATCAGGTTTGAGTTTTGGAGAATTGACAGACATAGAGGGCAAATTGAGGGCAAAATTTGGGGACATTGAAAATTTTACTTACTTTAATAATTCTAGCGGCAATAAAGATCAAAGGGTCTGAATGAGCACAGCAAGAACTGAGAGGAAGAAATAATAGGTTCTGGACAAATTTCAGAGAAGAAATTCAAAGGAACAATGAGGTATGGGGGATAAAATAGGAAGGAATCAGGGGTGTCTTCAAAGCCCGGGCTTGTTATGGAGTAGACTGTGTTCTCCCATACCACCTTCTGAGTCACAACAAAATTCCTAACGTCTCAGAGCAGAAAACCTCATAATAATTAAATGTCATAGAATGAAAGCTGCTTAGTGGGACTCGAAATCTACCAAGTAACTTGTAAAACAGTTCTGTTTATTCTGTCATACTGTAAAGAGCTCATGGTTTCCCTCCCAGGAGAAATGGAACAAACTTTGGACTCCAACTCCTAGAAGTACCTCATTCGATACGAGCACCAGATGACTAGGTTCATGGTGGTAGGCTGTAATCCCACGCACTTGGGTGCAGATAAAGAATCTAGGTTCACCTGCGCTTCATAGGTGGGCTGGAAAAACAGATTCTGCCAAACAATAAACCTCTCCAGACCCGATACACTTTAAAAAAGACTGAGAGAAAGATGAGAAAAAATCAAAAATGTATAGCACAATGCACTGAAACGTGGTGGGTGAGGGCAGCGAAAGGGGAAGTCAATGAACTGGTGGGGGTGGGTGGGGGCAGGGAAAGGGGAAATGAAAGCTGGGGTGGGTGAGGTGGGGAGGCAGGGAAAGGGGAATATGTCTAAATTGAACTGAAAATGATATATGAAGCACACAAAACATCAATAAAAGTATTTTATTTAAAAAACAACAACAACCCTCAGGTTTCTCCCTAAGAGGTCTTGTCTGATTTGAGCAGCTGTGTGGGACTTCCCTAACACTTGGTCTGGGAGAATGGCAGTTACTTGTCTTTCTCTGAGTTTGAAAAAAATAGCCTGAATCAAAAGAATTGTGGGGCCACAAACCACATCAGTTTCTATATACTAAATATTTTTTGCTTTGTTTTGTTTCATTGGGTTTGGTAGGTTTGAAACAGGATCTCACTTTGGAACAGATCAGCCTGGTACTATGTGGCCTTGGTGGCTGGCTGCCTCAATCTCCCAAGTGTGAGTTATCAGGTCAAACTTCATATCCCCCCTTTCAAATGATGCCTATGATGATATCCACAAGTTTAAAAACTTCTTTAGTTGATTTCATAGGAAAATGGGCAGATTTCATAATTCATATCCACTAGTGTTTCACTCATTTATTTTTAATTAAAGTTAATGTTTTTTTCAGATTTACTAGTGTTCCCTCGTACCTCATCCAAGTTATTGTGACCTTATATGGAGTCATCATGTCTCCTTAGGCTCCTCTTAGCCATGATACATTCTCAGATTTGTCTTGCTGTCAGAGTGACCTTAACAGCTTTGGGCACTAGTCAGGTTTTGGAAATGGTGCTCAGTTGGAATTTAGCTGATCATTTTCTCATGAATAGGCTGAGGTTATAGTTTTGTACATGAATACCAGTGAGATCAAGTGGCCTATCAAGTAGCTGTTGATGATAATTTCGATCGTCTGGCTGATTTCTTTTTCCTCAGTTTCTCCACTTATATGAAGTTACTCCCGTTTCTTCCTTTCCATACTGCCCTCCTCAGAAGAAGTCAGTGAACAGTTCTCAGTTAACTAAGGAATTATGTTCCACCTCCTTGAGGATAAAATAAGATATCTGTAGAATTTGAGATTGTTATGTGTGGGAGATTTTTCCTCTCTCACTCTCGCTCTTGAGAACAGGTCTCAGTGAAGCCACAGCTAGCCTGGAACTCACTATGTAGACCAGGCTGGCCTTGATCTCACAGAGATCTGCCTGCCACTGCCTGGGATTAAAGGCATGCGCCACCGTGCCTGGCCTCACTTATTTTATACTTTGGGGTTATAATTTATTCCTACTTTATTTTGTTGCTCAAGTTGTCCCAGCTTTGGTCATTCAGTTGACAGTTCCCCTTTGACATTCCTGATCATTTTTTTAGCACTTCTTTACTTTTTGGTACTATGATGTTTTCTAGGCCCATGTTACAAATTTCCTGCTCTAGTACTAGGGGAGAAAACGTGTATTAACCAGATGACCTGGTTCATTCTAGAATTGTATTAGAAAGCAAGATATGGACACTAAGTATGCCCATTTCTATAAAGGCATTTTTTCTTGAGACAGGGTTTTGGAAAGCCTAAGCTAGCTTCAAAACTCACTATATAGCTGAGGATATCCTTCTGCCTCCACCTCCCAAGTTCTGGCACTATAGATGTGCACCATCACCTCTAGCATTCTACCAGAGGCAACTGAGTAAGGAAGTAGATATGTGTTTGCTGAAATACATATGTAGCCACCTTTATCTCTATTGTGCTGATTATGAGATCATACTGATGGATGTCTTTATTTTTAGTCTGTTACCACATGGGTCATTCTAGACTTCCTCCTTTGCTTCTCTGTAACCTTCCAGTCTGTGAGAAAATCACATTGCATTATTTGCTGTCCATCCATTAGATAACTCTTCTTTTCCAGTATACACGTGTTATGGTTTCAGAATTGTTAACAAGTGCCCTCCATGAGAGACAGCTTTATCAAGTAGCAGTGTTTTTTGCTGTTTTGTTTTGTTTTGTTTTTTGTTTTGTTTTGCTGAACAACTGCTTTATTCCTGAGCATGGGCAATGCCTGAGAACATTGGACTCTGCGGCTCTAGCACAGAAGTTTTTATGCATAAATTCTTTTGTCTTTGGTCTTAGAGATTCCATTCGTTTCCATAATTACTTAGGTCAAAACCTTTCTCCCTCATTCTTTTCAGTGATGCTTTTCATAAGTCTCTGCTATAGATAGATAGGTTCTTTTGTTCATTTTGTGCTCTTTAAACTCTTAAATGTTTCTTTAAAAATTGTATACATTGCTGGGTGTGGTGGTGCATGCCTTTAATCCCAGCACTTGGGAGGCAGAGGCAGGTGGAACTCTGTGAGTTCAAAGCCAGCCTGGTCTACATAGGGAATTTCAGGACCCACCTGGTGGAGGGTGACAGTCAACTTCCATGGGCTGTCCTCTTAACTTCCACACGCCTGCTATGGCATGCATGTACTCACACACATACAGACACAATATATGAATAACTTAAAAAAAAAACATTCATACCAGGTGTGTTTGCACATGCCTTTAATCCCAGCACTCAGGAGGCAGAGTCAGGCGGGTCTCTGTGAGTTCAAGGTCAACTGGGGCTACAGGAAGACTCTCTCAAAAAGACACCCCCCTCCTCCCCCAAAAAAGATTTGCCGAAGTCTTTATGTGGATTGATAGTTCTTTTTTTTTTTCTTTTCTTTCTTTTTGTGCTTTGACTTTTTATTTTTAAGGAAAGATCACTTTATTGTTGTGAAGAGGATAGTCATTTTGAAGATCTCAAGAAATGGAAAGAAATTCAAAGATTCAAGTTAAAAAAAATAAAACAGTCTCACCACCTCAAAATAGCTACTATTAGCATATCACAAAAATCCTTTTAAATACCTTTTGAAATAAACAGAGATGCAAAGATGAATGGATGGATATATGATGGATGGATGGATATATGTTGGATGGATAGCTGCCTGAACAGAATAAAAAGAAATAAATATGCTTCTTCAAAACTTTAAATTTTATTTGTTTTTTACTTTAACACAAGGGAAACTGAAACAGAATTGGAGGAAATAGACTTTGGAATATTTCTTTACCAAGGGATATTTACCAAAATATTCCTTCTAGGTTAACAGATATAGATTGTAAAGAAAACATTAAGAGGCAGGGTAATGACTTTTTAAAAAGTATTTAAAATAGATTGACTTTTAGATACTGGTTAATGACTCCATGCTGGGTAGAACAGCATTATTATCTTCACACATCCCTCAGTCTCCTCTCTATCTCCCCATCTCTGGGTTTCAGATATTAGTGACTGCTGTTGTCATAATGCTTGTGTTTATAACCTTCACATCCTGATCTACAACTATAATTGCCCGAGTTGCTCACTATTAGTTCTATATTTGTTCAGATTCACTCCAAGCTGTAAGTTCTTGTTTTACTTTGATTTACTCCTAATTGTTTGAACTTGTGATTAAGTAGCTATTTAAAATTATTTTTGGTCTTCTTGAGATGGGGTCTCCCTTTGGTCCCAGCTGACCTGGAGCTTGCTCTGTAGACCAGGCTGGCATTGAACTCACAGAGATCTACCTGCCTCTGCTCCCATATGCTGGGATTAAAGGTGTGCACCACCAGCCCAGAAGCTTTTGAGATCTCAAGGACAGTATAGTACTCATTTACATCCATCCATGAAGACAATTATTTGTTAGCTTTATATTTTGTGACCAGAAGCCTATAATAAGAAACACAGGGAGTGCACAGAGCTTAGATTGGGGATTTCCCAGGACCACCTGAAGCACAGGTAGGAGCTGGGCACTTCAGCCAGGCAGATTATTGGATAATCCTATCTGGCCCGTTGGATAATTCTCTCATTGGTTTGATTCAATCATCTTGTGTGGCTGTGGGGGCGAAGTCGTCCTGCTAGCTGGTATAAAAGGTGGGCCTGTATAGTCATAAAAACAGCCTGGTATAGGCACAAAAACAGACTGTTGACCAATGGAACAAAACCAAAGATCCAAACCTGAGCACATACAGTTTCAGCCATCTCATATTTGACAAGGGGATCAAGAAGACACAATGGAGAAAAGACAGCTTCTTCAGCAAGTGGTGTTGGCAAAACTGGATCACCACTTGTAGAAGAATGAAATTAAACCCCTTCCTCTCGCCCTGTACAAAAGTCAAGTCCAGATGGATCAAAGACCTCAACATGAAACCCCAAACTCTGAAGGCAATAGAAGAAAAAGTTGGCAGCAGACTACAAGACATAGGCATAGGAAAAGACTTCCTAAATCAGATAGCAGCTGTGCAAGAATTAAGGTCGACAATTGACAAATGGGACCTCATTAAACTCAAAAGCTTCTGTACATCAAAAGAAACAATCAAGGAAGTGAAGAGAAATCCCACAGAGTGGGAGGAAACCTTCACTGCAGATACATCTGACAAAGCATTGATTTCCAGAATATATAAACTACTCAAAAAACAAAGAAAAAAGAAAACAAATCCAACATTTACCTGCAAAGCCTGATGTCATCTTCTTCCACTGCTGTAGGAAGCTTCCAGTTAGTGTATCGATGTACCACATTTCTCTATCCACTTTCAGTTGAAGGGGCATTTGGTTGGTTCCAGCCTTTGTATTGTGAGAGAGCTGCAATAAACAGGCCGTGCATGTATCTTGCTGGTAAGGGGTGATTTGTGGGTACATGCCAGGAGTGGTATGGCTGCGTCGGTGGCAAGTTCATTCCCAGTCTTCCAAGGGTTCTCCACACTTGCTTTTTCCATAGTTGGCTGTCAAGTTTACATTCCCACGCAGTGGATGAGTGTTCCCCTTTCCCCACAACTTCCAGCACTTGGTAATCCATTTGTTTTCTTGATCCTAGCCAGTCTTATTGGAGTAAGATGTATCTTAAAGTGGTTTTATTTGATTTCCTTAATTATTAGGATTTGGAACACTTCTTAAGATGTTTCTGCAGCCATCCTAATTCCTCACTTTTGAAGTCTCTTTCAGCTCTTTGCTCCATCTATTGAGTGTGGTTCATTTGTTTTCTTTCTTCTTTGTTTTTTGAGTAGTTTATATTTCTGGAAATCAATGCTTTGTCAGATATTTCTGCTGTGAAGGTTTCCTCCCATCTCTGTGGTTTTCTCTTCACTCCCTTGATTGTTTCTTTGATGTACAGAAGCTTTTGATTTAATGATGGTCCCATTTGTCAAATTGTCGCCTTAATTCTTGCGCCAGCTCTGTCTGATTTAGGAAGTCTTTTCTACTGCTAGTCTTGTAGTCTGCTTGCAACTTTTTCTTTATGCCTTCAGAGTTGGGGTTTTCCATTGAGTCTTTGATCCATCTGGAGCTGACTTTTGTACAGGAGCGAGAGGGTAGGGGTTAATTTCATTCTTCTACAATGGTGATCCAGTTTTCCAACACCACTTGCTGAAGATGCATTTCTTCTCCATTGTGTCTTCTTTGCCCCCTGTCAAATATGAGGTGGCGGAAATTGTATGTGCTCAAGTTTGGATCTTCTGGTTTTGTTCCATTGGTCAACAGTCTGTTTTGATGCCAGTACCAGCTGTTTTTATGACTATAGCCCTGTATATAGTTTGGAAGTCGGTATAGAGATCCTTCCCTGTATTGCTCTTTTAACATCCGGGTGTTTTGGCTATTGGGGGGCTTTTCTTTGTTTTCCAATGAACATTAAGCGAACTTTTTCCCAAGCTTGTAGAGAAACTCTTGGGATTTTTATTGGATTGCATAAATCTGCTTACAAGACTTTGGGTAGAACGGAAAATTTTTACTTATATAATTCTCCCAATCCATGAGCCCCCCCCGGAGGATTTTCCAAATCTTCTGATGTCCTCTTCAATTTCCTTTTTTAGGGTTTAAATTTTTTGTTTAGATAGAGATCTTAGTGTTCTTTGTTAGTTGTTCCTACGGTGTTTTATTGTTTTCTGAGGCTATTGTGAGCGTGGGAAGGTCTCCTTGTGTCCTCTTCAGGTTGCTTTGTTTTGGTTTTTTAATATCTTTTTTCTGGTTATTTTTTATTTAATTTTGTACCTGCCATTTACTGAAGCTTTAATCTATTGCTAGGAGATTTTCTGGTGAGTTTTTAGCATCCCTTAATGTAAACTACTCATATCATCACCAAAAATAGGATAGCTTGACTTCCTCTTTTCTAATTATACTCCTTAATTTCCTAAAGTTGAAGACTTTACCTTGGTACCATGTTGAACACATTTAAAGCTTTAGGCAGTTTTTAAAATGAATGGCCACATATGCGTCCATCTTGAACCAGATGATGCCTCTTTGTGTATATGATTTACTGTTAGTATCTATGGTAAAGTCAGTTTTTCATAAGGGAAGAAATAAACCTTTCTTCTTTCCTTTTTTTTATTTTTTTTTTTTTTTTGAGCCAGGGTCTCCCTTGTAGCCTCTGGCTGTCCTGGACACTCATGTAGACCAGCTGGCCTTGAACTCACAAAAAATCCGCCTGCCTCTGCCTTCCAGTGCTGGGATTAAAAGCGTGTGCCACCACACAGCTAAGGAAAATAACTTTCTTACAACTGGTTGTTGTTTTTATAGTACACATGACTTCTAATATTAAGCTGTTAGTTCCCATCCTAGCAAAAATTTCTTCACTTGAACTTTCATAATTACCAGGTGAAATAGGTGGTTAAAAGTTGTCTTCCTCGAAGTTCATTAGCATGTAAATCCAGAATTATTTTGGCCAGTAGAAAGTTTTTTGTTGAATCTTTCAACCAGAAGCAGTGGGAGTGGAGTGTAATATACACTTAAGTTCCTTAAAAAGACATCTTCCCAAAGAACAGTTTGGTTACCATTCAAATAAAATCTGTTACTGATTGATTATAAGGGTTAATTTTGCTGCCTTCAAAGGGCCTTGTTAAAAAAATTAGTTGATTACAGCCTACCTTTTAAAAAAAATTTTTTTATTTAATTTTATTTAT
>VZQC01015632.1:239212-264648 GCA_009823505.1 Rhizomys pruinosus
TTCTGTATGTGTATGAATGTACTGTCTGCATGCAAGTCTGTGCACCCGTGTCGTGCAACGCCTTGGAGTTCAGAAGAGGGTCTCGGATTCCCCTGGAACTGGAGTTCTCCTGGAATTGGAGCTTCAGACGGTTCTCAGCCGCCATGTGGGTGCTGGGGATTGAACCCGGGTCCTCTGCAAGAGCGGTCAGCGCTCTTAACCGCTAGGCCATCTCTCCAGCCCCCAGCTTACTTTTTAATAAGCGTTTTCAGGACACAAATACTAGTTTGTGAATTGCCGGTCCCTTTCCTACACTGGCAGGGATACCCTACATGAACAGGAAGTTGGCTGGAGGGTATTCTCAGAAAAATGTTGGCTTTTACATCAGGACTGAACTTCCATCACAAAATTTCTGATGTAGTTTTGGGGAAATACATTTTCTAAGATAAACATTTTTTCTTTGTATAAAATAACTTTTCCTACTATACTTCCACTGTCATTTCTGGGGTTTTTTGAGTTTTTTTTTGTTTGTTTGTTTATTTGTTTGTTTGTTTTGAGACAGAGTCTTCCTATCGCCCCAGCTGGCTGTAACCTACTCTGTAGACCAGGCTGGGCTGCCCTTGACCTCACAGAGATCTGCCTGCCTCTGCCTCCCGAGTGCTAGGATCAAAGGCATGTGCCACCACAGAGCAGTCTGTGCTCTTAACCCTCTTCAGCCCCTCCACTGTCGTTTCTGAACAGTAGCATTTTAACTTTGTTGCAATAGTAAAAAATAGGAAATTACTGAACAGATTTTGTTAAACCTTTAGGATACTGCTTCCAGTTCATATTTCTTTAAAAGTTGCATTTATACTCTTGACTAAAAGGCAAAGTTTGGAGAAATAAAGTTCATTTAGTAGGAGACTAAAGAGAAATAATAGACTTGGTTTTAAAGAATTCTAGTATGTTGCAAATTGAAGTACTCCTATTAAAGACAGTATTGCTGAGTAACTGACATGCTGATAGGCAGGGAGTGACCTCAGGATTGTTAGCCTACAGTAGTCACAGTTTTAAGCTTTAAATGTTATTTGATTTTTAAGACATCACAGGTGGTCTGTAATGATTCAGTTGTTTCATTTGTAGTATAATGAAATGTTTACAGAAAGACAACTTTTTCATTAAAATATTTTTAGCAAAAAAAAGAGTGAGGGAAGAGAAGATAGGATATCAAGATTGGGAATGCTGGTTTTGTACACATTTATAGGTAGATAAAAGTTATGGGTGATATAGGAATAATTGTTTTGCCAGTATATGTGACAGAATAGGTCAACAGAGAAAAACTATCCTACTTGCCTAGGAAGAAAAAGAGAACTTGAATAAACAATATCTCTTAGAAGTCCAGACCCACATAGCTTCTGCCAGCTTTTACAGAAGACCCAAGGTGAATTCTACCCACTCTTCCAGATAACTAAAGACAAGAGAAAACTTCCAGTGGATGCATGTGCCCAGCATTAGCTTGATACAAAACCAGGAGAAATTTTATAGGAAAATAAGCTATCAGTTTATGTTTCTTGTGGACATAGTAACAAAACATACACAAAATTTCAGCAAGTCTCATCCAATGATGTAAAGAAACATGCTATTACATAATGACAAGGAAGGAAAAAATAAGAAGTTCAAAACTAGTATAACATTAGAAAATCATTACTTGATATAATTAATTAGATTTAAAAATTCTATCCCTGGGATAGAATTTTGAGTTTTAGAAAATAACATTCTGAGATCTCCCGAGACCAGCTCAGGCAAGCGCAGGTAGGTGGACAGCAGCTGAGTGCTTCAGCAAGGCTGATTGTTAATTGATTTTATCTAGTTAATCCATTAATCCACTTGTCTTTGGCTTGGTTGGCTTTTGTGGCTGTGGGGGCGGAGTTATCCTCCCAGCTGGTATTAAAGGTAGGCCTGTATGAATCTCCATCTGAGATAGAAGAAAAAGTTGGCAGCAGACTACAAGACATAGGCATAGGAAAAGACTTCCTAAATCAGACAGCAGCTGCACAAGAATTAAGGTTGACAATTGACAAATGGGACCTCATTAAACTCAAAAGCTTCTGTACATCAAAAGAAACAATCAAGGAAGTGAAGAGAAAACCTACAGAGTGGGAGGAAACCTTCACCACAGAAATCTCTGACAAAGCATTGATTTCCAGAATATATAAACAATTCAAAAAACAACAACAACAACAAAAAACAAAAACAAAAAACAAATGACACTGCACTCAAAAGATGGAGCAAAGAGCTGAACAGAGGCTTCACAAGTGAGGAATTAGAGATGGCTCAGAAACATCTTAAAAAGTGTTCAACATCACTAATAATTAAGGAAATGTAAATTTAAACCACTTTAAGATATCATCTCACTCCAATAAGACTGGCTAGGATCAAGAAAACAGATGATACCAAGTGCTGGAGAAGTTGTGGGGAAAGGGGAACACTCATCCACTGCTGGTGGGAATGTAAACTTGTACAGCCACTATGGAAAGCAGTGTGAAGAACTCTTGGAAGACTTGGAATGAGCTTGCCACCTGACCCAGCCATACCACTCCTGGGTATGTACCCACAAGACTCATCTTACTGCACAGATGCATGCACAGCCCATGTTTATTGCAGCTCTCTTCACAATAGCAAGGAGCTGGAACCAACCCAAGTGTCCCTCAACTGACAAGTGGATAGAGAAAATGTGGTACATCTACACAATGGAGTTCTATGCAGTGGTAAAGAAAGATGACACCTTGAACTTTGCAGGTAAATGGCTGGAGCTGGAAGATATCATGCTGAGTGAAGTAACACAGTCCCAGAAAAACAAAGATGAATGCTATCCCTCATCGTGGATGCTAGCACCAATTACCTAATTGTATGGCAAACTGAGCAACGTTAATGTGATCTGAAAATAACTGTGCTCTTATTTTGTAGAATCTCTTAAAAAATAAACAAATTTTAAAAAAAGAAAGAAAAAAAAAAGAAACACAGTTCTGGACAGGAGAAACCTCCCTTTGAGTTGTTGGTCAGGGTAGTCCAAGAGACTCCCAAAATATCAGACTATTGCCATAGCCCTTGATTGCATCCCAGAACTTGAAGGTAAAATGGCTGACCATTCCTTCTTAATGAATAGTATTCATATCTCTATCTATCTCTCTATCTCTCTATCTCTCTATCTCTCTATCTCTCTATCTCTCTATCTATCTATCTATCTATCTATCTATCTATCTATCTATCATCTTTGTTTTGTATTCATTCACCTAATGAAGATCGTCTTGATGGATTCTAGCTTTTTCCATTTGGGAAAAGGGTGCCATAAATATCTGTTCAGAGATTTTAGTGTGGATATAAATTTCCAAAACATGTGAGTATCTAGGTATATAACTATACTTACTAGCTCATATGGTAGGACCATGTTTAATGTTGTAAAAAAATTGCTTATCTTCCAGAAGCGGCTTGCTATTTTGTATTCATAGAAACAAAGAATGAAATATCTCCATATGGTCAGTGTTTTGAATTTTGGACATCGTGATAGGTGCACCATGGTATCTTGTTTTAATTTGCATTTCTCTAATGGCAAATAGTGTTAGGCATCTTGTCTCCTGCTCATTGCTTTATCTGTATATTCATTGAGATTTGAGTGTTTTCCCATTTAAAAATTTAAGCTGTCTTCTCATTTTCTTATTATCGAGTTTTGAGTGCTCCTTTGTATTTTGAATGCCACTCTTTTATTAGATATATGTTTTGTAAGTCCATAGCTTGGCTTTTCATTCTCTTTACAGTAGCTTTTGAAAAAGAGAAATTAAAAACATTTTGACTGGGGGCTGGAGAGATAGCCTAGTGGTTAAGAGCACCAACTACTCTTGCAGAGGACCTGGGTTCGATCCCCAGCACCCACATGGCGGCTAAGAACCATCTGTAACTCCAATTCCAGGAGAACTCCAGTTCCAGGAGAATCTGAGACCCTCTTCTGACCTCTGCGGCATTGCATGACCCGGGTGCACAAACCTACATGCAGACAGTACATTCATACACATACAAAAATAAATAAAATTAAAAAAAAACCAAAAAAAAACATTTTGACTGTTGTAACAAGGATCAAACTTAGGCCCCATGCATGCTAGATAAGCATTCTATCCCTAAGCTACATCTCAAGCCTCCAAATTTTAATTTTATTAAGTCCATATTACCATTTTTTTCTTTCATGGATCATGTGATTGGTGTTATATCTAAAAAGTTGTCATTAAATCCATGATCATGTAGATTTTTCTCTGGAAATTTTATAGTTATACATCACTCATTTAGGTTAGTTATCTACTTAGAGTTAATGTTTATGGCAATTCCTGTTCCTTGCGACTGGGTCTCCTTTGTTGCCCAGGCTGATCCCAACTCCTGGGGATCTTCTTGCCTTCTTCTGGGTCCATGGAAGTAATAACTGCAGGCAACTCTGTGTAGTTTAGATGCTCTTTTAAACATACTTATGTTCAATCTTTGCAGCATTGGTTGTTAAAAACACTTCCCTTTGTCTGTTGAATTAATTGCCTTTCCACCTTCGCCACCATTCTTTGAGTATATTTATGTATCTGTTTTTGGGTTCTGGGTTCTGTTCCATTAGTCTATGCATCTTTTCTTTTGATAATCTCATACTATCTTCCCAGGGTTTGATCCCCAGTAATACCAAAAATTCACCTTGTCTTTATTACTATAACTGGGTAGTGTGAGTCTCTTCTTTTGTATTATGTTGGCTGACTGTTCTAGATGATTTGCTTTACACATAAGCTTTTGAATCAAGTTATATTAGCAACAGAATCCCTTGCTTGCCATTTTTAGTTGTTTTTGTTTTGAGATAGTGTCTCCCTATGTATTCCTGGCTAGCCTTGAATGTGTGGCCATCTTCCTGCCTTAGCCTCCCAAGTACTGAAGTTACAGATGTGAGACACCATGCCTGGCTTTTTTGTTATTTCTTTTTTTTTTTTAATTTAATTTTTATTGATGCTTTGTGCATTTCATACATTTTTTCCAATTCTTAATGCATACACTAAACACTATAAATTGCACTCTAACACGATAAAGGCATACTATAATTTTTTGGGCTATTGGAGACAGAACAGCAGGATCTTACACATGCTAGGCAAGCAATGTGCTACTGAGTTGTATCCTCAGCCCTCTTTTTTTAGCTCTCTTTTTAAGGCATTTATTATTTATTTGGTGCTGGGGACCAAAGTGGGCTTATACAAATCAAGAAACTCTACCAACTAAGCTGTATTCCCAGCCCCTTTTACTTTTTATTTTGAGAAAAAGTCTTACTAATCTAAGGTTAAGGTTACTTATAGCGTAGGTAAGGTCTCAAACTTGTGATCCTCCTGCCTCAAGCCTTCTGAGTAGTTGGATTATAGCTATGGGCCATGCTTGACATATTATATAATGCTAATACATTGTAATTTTTTGGTCTTTTTGAGACAGGGTCTCCCTGCAGTCCCAGCTGTCCTGGAACTCCCTATGTAGACCAGGCTGGCCTTGAACTCACAGAGATCTGCCTGCCTCTGCCTCCCAAGTGCTGAGATTAAAGGCCTGTACCACCATGCCCAGCTGATACATTTTCATTTCATACATGTGTCTATGTATTATTGAGACAAGGTCTCAAATAACCTAGGTTGGCATGGAATTTGTTATGTAGCCAAAGCTTGTCTTGAATTCAAAATCTTTTTGCCTTAACTTCCCAAGCACTAGAATTGTAGGCATGTATTATCATGTCTAGCTTACATCAAAATAGTCTAAATTTTATCTGGGGATTTCTTTTTTTTTAATTTTTTTATGTGTATAAGTGTACTGTCTGCATGTAGGTTAGTGCACCCCTGTTGTGCAATGCCAAGGAGGTCAGAAGAGGGCATCAGATTCCCCTGGAACTGGAATTAAAGACGGTTCTTAGCTGCCATGTGGGTGCTCTTAACTGCTGAGCCATCTGTCCATCTCTCCAGCCCCTGGGGATTTCTTTTTTTTTTTTTTTTTTTTCTTTTTTCTTTCGAGACAGGGTCTCCTGTAAGCTCCAGCGGTCCTGGACTCACTCTGTAGACCGGCTGGCCTTGAAACTCACAAAGATACCACTGCCTGCCTCCCGAGTGGCTAGAAAAGGCATGGTGCCACCACTCCCGGCGGTCTGTTTTTTTTTTTTTTTTGAACAGGGTCTTTAACTATGGCATCCTTGGTGGGACTGAAAATTCACTCATGCAGGACCAAGGCGTTGGTGCCCTGAACTCAAAAAAGATCCTCCTGCCCATCCAACTCCAGTGCTGGATTAAAGTTGTGTGCACTATTGCATGGCTTTTTGGACTTTTTTGTCCCAGAAGTTAGATGAAAGTATGATGTTTAATTTCTAGGGATTTATTAGTACACACATAGCTCCAGCAGTTTATTCAAATTGCCATTTGAGCAGTCCTACCATTTTTATGGCTTCAACCCATTCTACTCTAGGTAAGCAGATCCCAGCTGCAAGTCTTCATATAAACTTATCTCTTCAGATTTGAGAGTAGTAGTTTCCTTTGCAACCTCATTTCTCTGATAGGGCCAGGAAAAAAAACAACTGATTTTTCATTTTGTCCAAATTCTTCTTCTTATAAGGATGAGCTTAGGAACTTCTAATCTGTTTACTGTGTAGAAACTGAATTTGAAAGATTCCCTTTACAATTGGTGTTTACTTTAATTTAGTTTTGGGGTTTGGGAGTAGACACCATAGCCTAGGTCAGCCTCATTGTCACTATGTAGCCCAGACTGGTTCTCTACTCCTTGAAGTCCTCTTTCCTCAGCTTCTCAGGTGCTGGGATTATATGCATGTGGCTTTACTCCTTTCTCCTTCTTTTGCAGCTCTCGGAATTGAACCTGGGACTTTGTGCATGCTAGGCAAATCCCTCCACCATTTCATTAAATCCCCAGACTCTCTCTCTCTCTCTCTCTCTCTTTTTTTTTTTTTTGTCTTTTCGAGACAGCGTCTCCCTGTAGCCTCAGCTGGCCTGGACCTCACTCTGTAGACCAAGCTGGCCTTGAACTCATAAAGATCCGCCTGCCTCTGCCTCCCAAGTGCTAGGATTAAAGGCATGCACCACCATGCCCGGCTCTCATTTATTTTTAAACAGTGGACCTACTCTGGTATTTATTTATTTATTTATTTATTTATTTATTTATTTATTTATTTAGTCTTTTTAACAGACAGGGTGTTTCTGCAGCCCCACCTGGCCTACAAAACACTTTGTAGATCAGGCTTGATATCACAAAAATCCTGCCTCTGCCTCCTGAGTGCTGGGATTAAAGGTGTGGGTCACCATGCCAAGCTACTTTTTTTTTCTTGAATGAAATATAATATTATAGCAATCCTTTTGTAGTACTGAAATTTGTGAGCTTACTTTTCACCTTAACTTGTTCCAATTTATGTCAAGTGATAAAGGAGAGGGGTGCTGTTATGCTTCAGGGCCATGGACTGCAAGTTTCTGGGGATGGAGACTCACTTCTGGTCACTAGTTACTCAAAATGTATATTGTAGTCATGGTAGGATGTTGCCATAGCTCTAGCTAATCATGTTAGAAATGCTAGTTCCCAGTGAGATACTAGGTTGTCCAATATTTCACTGATGAACTTTAAGATTGGCAGCACCAGTTTGTGAATTTCCCAGAAGAGTGTTTTCAGATAAAATCAAAATACTACTTGGAATTCCTCAAAGATAAAGTCCTGTTAAATGTCATTTAGTATAGTATGAATTACCAAATGAAAATCATTGCTAAAATGTAGGGAGCACTTGTATGAAACCGCAGAAACAAAGCACCTCTCGCTGGTTCTTCTCAAAGCGGTTTATTCAGGACCTTTACAGCATTTTTACTTCTTTCTCTTCTTCTTCTTGTTCTTCTTCCCCAAGACCAGAAAGTCCCTCTATTTATCCCTCTCCCGCTCCACCTTCCCAGCCCAGGTTGCGTGGCCTCAGTCTATTGGTATCATCTGGCCTGATCTTGTATACAGGGTTCACCTGCACAGCTTGAATGGTGAACGTGGCTTTACTTAGAGGTAGGAGGGAATCAGGTGTTAGTCATAAGACTCAGGTGTTAGTCATAAGACTCAGGTGTTAGCCATAAGACTTGGCTAAAGTCTCGGGCGCCATCCTAGGACCCTCTCCACACCTGCTCTCCACATCTCCCCCTTTTTTATTATTTTAATAAAGAGACTGTAAAGCCCGGACTGCCACCTCGGCGGGGCTGCTCCGCCTCCTCGCCTGCAGGCTGCTGGCCGCCTACTCCATCTCCTGCGCGCCCCGCGCCTCTTTTGGCCCCAAGTTTAACAGCTGGTTCTCGCTCTGGGTCCGTCCTATCAGTGCCTGGGCCAGCTCGGCGGGTTCTTTCTGGCTACACCGAGCCTGCGGCACCGAGGCCCTTCCAAGTGCCAGCTCACAGTCTCTGCTAGCCAAGCCCTGTTGAAGCCTGGTCTGAAGTCCTGGTCTGAAGTCCTGGTCTGAAGTCTCTGCAGCTCTGTTGAAGTCTCTGCAGCAAATGTCTTAAGTCTCTTTGTTGCGCTTACGCTGCGGTCGTTATCCAGCTTGAGCCTCTTTTGTGAGATGCTCTTCTGCAGCTCTAGCGGGAGGCCCCTCGTGGCTGTCCTCCTCGGTGCTGAAGCCGTTCATCGCTGCCTCGCCCAGCCCGCGGCCCCAGCGCACTCAGAGCCCGAAGCCGTGATGCTTCCCCATACGCTCACGCCGCCCACTCTGGGCTGAGCGTGGCCACCGCTCCGCATCCCCGTATGGGCCACCACTTGTAGGGAGCACTTGTATGAAACTGCAGAAACAAAGCACCTCTCGCTGGTTCTTCTCAAAGCGGTTTATTCAGGACCTTTACAGCATTTTTACTTCTTTCTCTTCTTCTTGTTCTTCTTCCCCAAGACCAGAAAGTCCCTCTATTTATCCCTCTCCCACTCCACCTTCCCAGCCCAGGTTGTGTGGCCTCAGTCTATTGGTATCATCTGGCCTGATCTTGTATACAGGGTGCACCTGCACAGCTCGAATGGTGAACGTGGCTTTACTTAGAGGTAGGAGGGAATCAGGTGTTAGTCATAAGACTCAGGCATTAGTCATAAGACTCAGGTGTTAGTCATAAGACTCAGGTGTTAGCCATAAGACTTGGCTAAAGTCTCGGGCGCCATCCTGGGACCCTCGCCACACCTGCTCTCCACACTAAAATAATTGAATATAAAGTTGTAAGGCACCTTAAAAATAATATGAATACTCCCTTGTTATGGAGATGGCAGAGCTATAAACCTACCAAGGCTGAGGCAGCTGCCAAGGTTATACAACTAATGCGTTGTGGAGCTACAATTACAATCCTTACCTTCTTGCTGCTGGTAAATAGGTCCCTTCAAGGGACTTTAGTCTCATTGACTGTCATTATTATAAACTGAGTAAGCCACCTTCTCAGGGCTTTCTTTATAGTGTTCATAGGAAACCTTTTCCAGATCTGTCTCTAAACATCCAGTAGTCTGGCTTCTAGAATATTGGTCTGTTCTTTGGATGTTCTATCTGTATTCTTTGTTACTATTTTTCTTTACAATATCATAAGATGGCTCAGCCATTAAGAGCACTGGCTATTCTTGCAGAAGATCCAGGTTGAATCCCAGAACCTACACAGTATCTAAAAACTGTTTGTAATTCCAGTTCCAGGGTATCCAACTCCCTTTTCTGTCCTCTGCAGACACAGCTTGGACACAGGCATAACACTTACATACATCCAGGCATAACACTCATACACATAATAAAAATAATAAATAAATAAATAAATAAATAAATAAATAACTTATGGTGATATAGCCCAGTGACTAGTGTATGTAAGCCCTTTGGCTTCACAGCTAACACTGCATCAAAATCTCTTTTATAATATATAAATTCATATAATACTTAATAAATTCAAACAATACTTCAATAAGATAAAATGCTCCAGACACATCTGCTAAAATGATTTAAATGTCATCCTTGCATTTAGATTCTTTCTGTATCTAGTGATGCCCACAGACTATTTCTGTGTTTGTTTGTTTGTCTGTCTGTGACTTGAACTTGTGGCAGTCGTCTTTCCTCAGCCTCCCAGATGCTGGGATCATGCCTAGCTCTTTTTTTCTTCCTTTTTTAACCCCCTGTAGTATTGGGGACCAAACTCAGAACCTTGAGCATAGCAGGCAAATGCACTACCACTGAACTGCAGTTTTGGTGAAGACATACATTTTAAGAAGAAACATAATCCCCGGGCATGGTAGCTGTGCTGGATAGCTTTAGTGTCAACTTGACACACCTGGGTTGAGGGAGCCTCATTTGGGGAATTGGCTCCATTGGACTGGCCTGTGGCCACATGTGTGGAGTATTGTCTTGATTGTTGAGCAATGTGGGAGGGCCCAGCCCACTATGGGTGGTGCCACCCTGGGCAGGTTGTTGCATACTGTATAAGAGGGCAGGCTGGGCATGAGCCAGGAGAGCAAGCCAGTGAACAGCATTCCTCCATGGCCTGTGCTTCAGCTCCTGCCTCCAGGTTCCTGCCCTGAGTTCCTGCCTTGGAAGTGATGAACTGTGACCCAGGAGATGTAACCTGAATAAACCCTTTCCTCCCCAAGTTGGTGTCGATCAGAGTGTTTTGTCACAGCAATGGAAGACAAACTAAATCAGAAATTGGTACCAGAGAGTGGGCTATTGCTGTGACAGACCTGACCTTGGTGTTTTGGGAAGGATTATGGAAGCATTTGGAACTTTGGGGTAGAAAAATCATTGAATGCCTAAAGATCATTGCTGTGGAACTTGGAACAGTTTTGCTGAAAGAGTTGTAGATAATGGAGGTCTGGCTTGTGAAGTTTCTAGTTTCAAAGGGAAGCAGACATCATCAGGACTGTTTAATCTGTGGGTTCTGGTCAGCTGGGGCTGAAGAATTAGCTGTAAGTAACAAGAGACCAGAACCTGAAGTGAAATATTTGTTGTACTGGGACAATTGATGCTGGTTAGCTGGGGCTGAAAAATCAGCTGTAAGTAACAAGAGACCAGCATCACTGTGGTGAAATCTTGGGATAATTTCTTCGGGGTCAGCACACAGAAGCTATGTTCCAGAAGGGGTCTGAGCCTCCATCTCAAGCCAGAAGCAGGACTTGGTAACGTGTAAGAGTCTCCTATATGGTTCTGCTGTTGAAATTTGAGGGGGTCACAGAGAGCAGCCGAGGCTTGGCACTGTGAAAGGTCAGGAAAGACCATTGGTGGAAGTGCACCTCGATTGCAGTGAAGACCCCAGGATTGCAGGGGTCATGGAGAGAAGCTGAGGCTTTGCACCAGGAGAGGTCAGAAGAGACCATTGGTGAAGGTGCTGCCTCAGTTTCAGTGGCGACCCCAGCTTTTTGGAGATGCTGGGACTGTGGGATGACCACCAAGAGCAGCAGCAGGTGTGGAATGGAGTCGGCCTGAGCTGTGTGTGCCACGGACGGCAGAGTCAGAAAAGGGGAGCTGCCAAAACCCTTTGGAGCCTAGAAGATTGTGAGTCCCAGGTGTCCAGCCTTGAGCTACTTTGCTGGACTTAGGTTTTGTTTGAGTGTGCCTGATTCTTCCCTTTGAAATAAGACAGTACTTGTTTTGGATTTTACAGCAGCCCACAGTTAAGAGAATTTTAACAGACTGTGAACTTTTAAGTGTTTGGACATTTTAAGGACTGTGGGGCTTTAAAGGTTGTACTGTTTTAGGTTGTGATTAATGTTAACATCATACTTTGGGGATAAGAACTGGAAAGGTGGTGGTTTAATAGTGATATGTTTTGTGTGTCAAGTTGACAAGGGGTCAATTTTGCTGGGTAGCTTTAGTGTCAACTTGACACACCTGGGTTGAGGGAGCCTCAACTGGGGAATTGGCTCCATTGGACTGGCCTGTGGCCACATGTGTGGAGTATTGTCTTGATTGTTGAGCAATGTGGGAGGGCCCAGCCCACTATGGGTGGTGCCACCCTGGACAGGTTGTTGCATACTGTATAAGAGGGCAGGCTGGGCATGAGCCAGGAGAGCAAGCCAGTGAACAGCATTCCTCCATGGCCTGTGCTTCAGCTCCTGCCTCCAGGTTCCTGCCCTGAGTTCCTGCCTTGGGCTCCCTGAGTAACAAACTGTGACCCAAGAGATGCGAGCTGAATAAACCCTTTCCTCCCCAAGATGGTGTCGGTCAGAGTGTTTTGTCACAGCAATGGAAGACAAATTAGAACAGTAGCCCATGCCTTTAATCCCAGCACTGAGGAGGCAGAGGCAGGCGGATCTCTATGAGTTCAAGACCTGGTCTGTGTAGCAAGTTCTAGGCCAGCTGGGCTACAGGGAGACCCTATCTCAAAAAGACTTAAAAAATTCTATTTATGATTTAGGCTGGACTCAAACTAATGGTAATCCTTCTGCAGCTTTCACGCTAGGATTGTGGGCCAGAGTAATCACACCCAGCCTGTGCTGGATAGCTTTAGTGTCAACTTGACACACTTGGGTTGAGGGAGCCTCAGTTGGGGAATTGGCTCCATTGGGGAATTTCCTCCATTGGACTGGCCTGTGGCCACGTCTGTGTGGTATTTTCTTGGTTGTTGAGTAATGTCAGAGGGCCCAGCCCATTGTGGGCCATGCCACCCCTGGGCAGGTTGTTGTGTATTGTAGAAGAAAGCAGGCTGAGCATGGGCCAGAGGAGCAAACCAGTAAGCGGCATTCTTCCGTGGCCTGTGCTTCAGCTCCTGTCTCCAGGTTCCTGCCATGAGTTTCTCCCTTGGGCTCCTTCAGTGATGAACTGTGACCTGGGAGATATAAGACAAATAAACCCTTTCCTCCCCAAGTTGGAATTGGTCAGAGTGTTTTATTATAGCAATTGAAAACTAGAACACAGCCCTACTTATTTTGTGACATTTCTTTTCACATGATACAACCGGGAAAGCCAGTCTACTTATTTTCTTGCATTAATACTATATAATTGGGCATTTTCATTGTTTCAAGGTTTGTACTACTACAAATAGCATTTACTGAATAACATGTTTATTGGTGTGCACGAGTATAACTGGCTGTAAGAATAATTCTCAATATATGGTTTTTTGTTTGGTTTGATTTGGTTATATTTTGTTTTTGAGATAGGGCCTCATATAACCCAGGTTGGTCTAGAACTTGCTATGTAACCAAGGCTGGCCTTGAACTCCCGATCCTCCTGCCTCCATCTCTCAAAAGCTGTAATTATAGGCACTTGCTACCATGTCCAGCTTTTTTCTTGTATAGAAGATTGAATCCAGGTTCTCGATTTACCAAGTAAATGCTCTGCCACTGACCTAGATCCCCAGCTATGTTTTTTTTTTTTTAAAGATATTAACCTTTTTAAAAATAAAATTTTATGGGCTGGAGAGATGGCCTAGTAGTTAAGAGCACTGACTGCTCTTGTAGAGGACCCCAGTTTGATCCCCAGCCACCCACATGGTGGCTGAGAACTGTCTTTAACTCCAGTTCCAGGGAAATCTGACACCCTCTTCTGACCTCCGCGGCATTGCACAAACTTAACATGCAGACAGTACAATCATACACATAAAAATAAATAAATAGGGGCTGGAGAGAAAGCGTAGCGGTTAAGAGTGCCGACTGCTCTTGCAGAGGATCCGGGTTCGATCCCCAGCACCCACATGGCGGCTGAGAACCGTCTGTAACTCCAATTCCAGGAGAACTCCAGTTCCAGGGGAATCTGAGACCCTCTTCTGACCTCCGCGGCATTGCACAAACTTAACATGCAGACAGTACAATCATACACATAAAAATAAATAAATAGGGGCTGGAGAGAAAGCGTAGCGGTTAAGAGTGCCGACTGCTCTTGCAGAGGATCCGGGTTCGATCCCCAGCACCCACATGGCGGCTGAGAACCGTCTGTAACTCCAATTCCAGGAGAACTCCAGTTCCAGTGGAATCCGACACCCTCTTCTGACCTCCGTGGCATTGCACGACAGGGGTACACAAACCTGCATGCAAACAGTATATTCATACACATAGAAAATAATTAAAATTAAAAAAAAATTTTTATTTTATGTGTATGAGTGTATTGCCTGCATGTAGGTAGGTGCATCCATGTCATGTAATGGCTGTGGGGGTCAGAAGAGGGTGTCGGATCCCCTGGAACAGGAGTTACAGACAGTTGTTAGCCACCATGTGGGTGCTGGCAATTGAACCTGGGTCCTCTGCAAGAGTAGCCAATACTCCTAACTGCTGAGCCATCTCTCCAGACCCCAGCTATGATTTTTTTAATATTCATCTTTCTATCCATGACATCACACTCTGTGGATCTAAGAAAGATCTTCTGATTGGTATTTGTATTTTTTAATCCCCACCAAAGAATTGTCAGTCAGTTGTCCCCATCTTCTGTTTTTGTTTTTGAGACAGGGCCTCATTATGTAGCCCCAGCTGGCATGGAACTCACTATGTACACCAGGCTGGTCTCCATCTCACAGAGATCTGTTTGCTTTTGTCTCCTGAGTGCTGGGACTAAAAGCATGCACATGCCTGGCCCATCTTTTACTAGATAAAAGCCAGTATACACAGTTACAATTGTCAGGTAGAGTCATGCTTCCCAAAATATTTCCCAGTACTGAGCTGTGTAGTCTGCATTTTAGGATTGCTGTTTTCCTGTCTATTACATTCCTCATTCATATGTAAGCCCCATAAATGTGCAGCATTGGGAATGAAGCAGCAAGTAGTGGAGCAGGATGCAGTTTTCACTGGGCTCGGTGAAGCAGATCTCAATCTCAAACACTAAGGAAGCACAGGCAGAAAGATTCCAAGTTCAATAACTGCTTAGGCTACAGAATGAATTCAGAGCCATGCAAAGCAACTTGGTAAGATCTTATTTCAAAATAAAAAGTAAAAAAAAAAATACCTGAGGCTATAGCTCAGTAGTAGAGTAGTTGCCTCATGTGTAGAATGCCCTAGGTTACTCTGTATTGCCAAAAAAAAAAAAAAATGAAGCTCCCTTACTTCCAACTTTACATTAATTTATGTGGCATTCCAGTTAATAGGAGCCTGTAAATACCAATCCTTGTGCTGTTTATCCTAACTTTGACAGTTAGCACCCTGATTGTACTGTTGGTGAAACCATGTTGGCTCAGGAACCTCCAGGTTGGAGCAGGAGATATATGTTGTGTACAACCTAGGAGAACTGGACCATGTCTAATAGGAAACAAGACAGTCAGGCTTGTCTTGAAAGCTTCCAATGTCCCTTTCTACTATGCTTCATGTTCTTATTTTCTTCTCTCAAATACTCTTTCAACAGTATATATCACAAATGTGTTGCAGTTCCATTATTTGTTTCACTTCTGATTCCATTTTTTGGTTTGTTTTTTTGAGACAGAGTCTCACTATGTAGTCCTGGTAGGCTCAGAATTCAGTATGTAGACCATGCTGGCCTTAAATTCAGAGAGATCTGCCTATTTCTGCCTCTGAGTGTTGGGATTAAAGATGTGTACCACCATACTTGGTTCACATTACTTGATTTTTTTTGTTAATTCTTTTTTTTTAATTTAAAATTTTAACTTTTTTGAGAATTACATATATAAGAAAATATTTCAACCATGAAGGGATGCTCAAACTCCTGATGCAAAGTCAGGTGCCTTACCAGTTAGAGCATGCAATCTCACTTCATTCCTTTTGTTGTCTGTCTTACTTCAGAGTTAGGATAAAGTATTTCTTCTTCCTTGTCCTTCCTGTGTCTTAAATACTTGCAAGTTTTTAAGCTGCTGTCAGCCTGAACCAAAGCAGTGGATTCCTAAATGAAAAGAGTACAGGGTTGATACTCAAATCATCACAGGACACTGCTTAATCAGATTGGTTGTCAGAGACTGCATCCATTCTGTGTACAGGGGCTCCAACTACTGGACCATGTGAAAGTTCAGGAGTTTCCAAAGGATAGTGAAGGGGAGTTTTGGAGAAAGTGGTTATTCAGAGATACAGAGGTAGTTCAGTATTTACCATCCAGAATAGCACAACCAAGGTGCACAACAACAGAATAATTGCTCAGAATAAGAATTTCAGGGTCAAACTGAGTATTTCAGAGCATAATGTTCATACTACTCTTCAGGAGTTAGATGGGAGACACAGTTGGTGAACATTTGCCTTTTGGCCACTCAATTTGGATAAGTGGGAAAGCAAAATAGAAGCACAAGTTGCAGATGGAATGGTCCCACAAATGCTGAGTGATTGTTAGAGTATCACCTGTAATGGATTCTCAAACATGTAGGTGGAATAGATTGTGAAAGAGTATATAAGGCTGGGCGTGGTGGTGCACACCTTTAATCCTAACACTTGGGAGGCAGAGGCAGGCAGATCTTTGTGAGTTCAAAGCCAGCCTGGTCTACAGAGTGAGTTCCAGGACAGCTGGGGCTACAAGGAGACCCTGTCTTGAAAAGACCAAAAAAAAAAAAAAAAAAAAAGAGTAGATAGGGAAGAAGGACTCATAGAAGAATAGAATGGGGAAAAGTAGGTAGGGAAGGTGGCCATGATAGCTTTTCATCTTAGTTGGTTCAATGGAGGGAGTTTAAAATAACCATCAGGAAGCCTCATGTTGAATTTTCGTCTTCACATGGAGTTGTAGCTTGAAAGTAACATATATTTCCCTGCAAAGCTGGAAACATTTTTCCTTTTTTTTAAATATAATATTTTATTGCTGTTTTGTGTATTCATACATATTTTTTCAGTTAAATTTAAACATATTCCCCCTTTTCCCTCTGCCCTACCCGACCCCCTAGTTCATGCATTCGGCTGCTATATGTCTGCCTGTAATTCTTTCTTTCAGTCTTTTTAACAAAATATTTTTTCAAAAAAAGGTTTATTGTTTTGGGCAGAAGTTTAACTTATCATCACATTCTTTGACCCATGTCCTTATTGTTCTTGTTGTGTCCTCGCAACTTTTATGCTCGCCAGAACTATGCTATATAAACGTCAATATTGTACCAGAATTGTATGTCCTCCGGATATAAACTGTATGTTAACTTCTAAAATAGTGTTATATGGTAATCACATTTTTTTCCCTTATGATTTTATATTACTCTAAAATACATATATATATATTATAATATATATATATATATAATAATATATATAGTATATATCTATATGATTCTCGACACATATATGATTAACCAATGTCTGAAAAAGGATGGTAAGTTAAATTCTAGGGGCCCGTTAAGAGATTCACATTATAACAGACAGTGCTTTCAGATAGAAAAAGTATATACAATATTTGTTCAGTGTTTGTGCTGTTCAATTTGGGCATTTGGTGCCTAAAGCAATCCCACGATGAGGAGAACCATTCCCTGTTTATTTTATTCTTTGGGACTATTGCGGTTAGTCACTTAGCAATGGCTTCGAGAGTTCCATCCATTGTACCCTGCAAGTTCTATGATGTCATCTTCTTTACCGACTGCAGTAACTCCATTGTGTATGATGTAAACCCACATTTTTTGTTATCCACTTGTCAGTTGAGGTGGCATTGGGTGTGGTTGCAGCTCTTTGCTATTGGTGAAAGGAGAGCTGAAATAAGACACACAATGTGAATATATCTTTTTGGTAGGGATGGAGTCTTGTGGGTAATACCCAAGAGGTGGTAATAGCGTGGTCAGGTGGTAGGTCATTTTGATTTAATGCTTCTCACACTGCTTTTCCACATGTGGTTGTGAGTTTACATTCCCACACAGTAGATGAGTGTTCCCCTTTCCCCAAACCTCTCCAGCATCTGTGGTGTCTGTTTGTTTTCATTGTCGTGATCTTAGCCAGTTTTATCAGAGTGGGAGGTGGTACTTAGAGTGAGTTTTAATTTGATTTCCTTAATATTAATGGATGTTGAATACTTTTTAAGATGTTTGTCATCCACTTTACTTTTCCTCACTGGGGAAGTCTCTTTCCATCTCTTTACACCATCTTCGAGTGAGTCATTTGTTTTCTTATGTCTTTGTTTTTTGGATGTATGTTTAGATAGTCTGATGTAATGCTTCTGTCAGATGTATCACTCACTGGGAAGAGATTTCCTCCCACTCTGTGGGTTTTCTCTACTTCCTTTGTTTCTTTTGCTGGTACAGAAACTTTTGAGTTTGATGAGCGTCCACATGTCAGTTTTGAACCTTATTTCCCTGTGTGGCTGCTGGGTTTGTTTTGGAAGTCTTTTCCTACTTCTATGTCTTGTAGATTCCTACCAACATTTTCTCCATCACCTTCAGAAGTTTCAAGCTTTCACATTGAATGAAATAAAGAAAAAATAAAAAAAAGAGAAAGAATAAAAAAAAATTAAGATAAAAAGAAATACTTCCGCAAAATGATTAAAAGCTCCAAAGAACGCACAACAAAAAACAAAAAACCGAACCTGNAATATATATATATATATTCCACCCATATATGTTAATTACCATGTCTGAAAATAAGTGGTAAGTTAATTCTAGGGCCCGTTAAGAGATTCACATTATAACATCACACTTGCTTTCAGATAGAAAAAAGTATAACAATAATGTTGTTCAGTTTGTCTTTCAATTGGGCCATTTGGTGCTAGCATCCACACGTGAGGGAAACCATTCCCTGTTTATTTCTTTGGGACTGCGTTACTTCACTTAGCATAATGGCTTCGAGAGTTCCATCCATTTACCTGCAAAGTTCATGATGTCATCTTTCTTTACCGCTGCATAGAACTCCATTGTGTAGATGTACCACATTTTTGTTATCCACTTGTCAGTTGAGGGGCATTTGGGTTGGTTGCAGCTCTTTGCTATTGTGAAGAGAGCTGCAATAAACACAGATGTGAATATATCTTTGTGGTAGGATGAGTCTTGTGGGTATATACCCAAGAGTGGTATAGCTGGGTCAGGTGGTAGGGTCATTTTAAGGATTCTCCACACTGCTTTCCACAGTGGTTGTGAGTTTACATTCCCACCAACAGTAGATGAGTGTTCCCCTTTCCCCACAACCTCTCCAGCATTTGGTGTCTTTTGTTTTCTTTCTTGATCTTAGCCAGTTTTATCAGAGTGAGGTGGTATCTTAGAGTGGTTTTAATTTGCATTTCCTTAATTATTAATGATGTTGAATACTTTTTAAGATGTTTGTCATCCATCTTTACTTTCTCACTGGTGAAGTCTCTGTTCATCTCTTTACTCCATCTTCTGAGTGAGTCATTTGTTTTCTTATGTCTTTGTTTTTTGAGTAGTTTATATATTCTGGATGTTAATGCTCTGTCAGATGTATCACTCACTGGTGAAGATTTCCTCCCACTCTGTGGGTTTTCTCTTTACTTCCTTTGTTTCTTTTGCTGTACAGAAACTTTTGAGTTTGATGAGGTCCCACTTGTCAGTTTTGACCTTATTTCCTGTGTGGCTGCTGTTTGATTTAGAAAGTCTTTTCCTACTTCTATGTCTTGTAGATTCCTACCAACATTGTGTTCTATCACCTTCAGAGTTTCAGCTTTCACATTGAGGTCTTTGATCCACTTGGAGTTGATTTTTGTATAGGGTTAGAGGTAGGGGTTTAATTTTGTTCTTCTACAAATGGTGATCCAGTTTTGCCAGCACCATTTGCTGAAGATGCTATCTTTCCTCCAGTGAGCTTTCTTGGTCTCTTTATCGCATATGAGGTGGCTGAAATTGTATGAGCTCAAGTTTGGATCTTCAATTTTATTCCATTGGTTAACAGGTCTGTTTTTGTGCCAGTACCAGGCTGTCTTTATGACTATAGATAGCCCTGTAATATAGCTTGAAGTCTGTTAAGGTGAACCCCCCGAGTATTGCATTTTTTTGTCCAGGGTTGCTTTACCTATCTGGGGTCTTTTCTTTTTCTATATGAATTTAAGGATTTTTTTTCCAGGTCTGTAAAGATATTCATGGGGATTTTAATTGGGATTGTATTGAATCTGTATATTAATTTGGGTAGAATGGACATTTTTACTATATTAGTTTTTCCAATCTATGAGCATGGGAAGTTTTTCCATCTTTTGATGTCATCTTCAATCTCCTCCTTCAGGGTTTCTCAATATAATCAAAGCCATATACAACAAACCCACAGCCAACATCATCCTAAATGGAGAAAAATTAAAAGCATTCCCTTTAAAGGCAGCAACCCTGCAAGGCTGCACCCTATCTCCACTCCTCTTCAGTATAGTGCTTGAAATACTTGCTAGGGCAATAAGGCAAGAAAGGGAAATTAAAGGAGTATTAATTGGAAAAGAGGAAGTCAAACTATCTCCTTTTGCAGATGATATGATAGTTTACCTGAGGGATGCTAAAAACTCTACCAGAAAACTCCTAGAAACAATTAAGAGTTTCAGTAAAGTGCCAGGATACAAAATTAACCTAGAAAAATCAGTAGCCTTTCTTTACACCAACAACAAGCAACTGGAGAAGGAATATAAGGAGACCTTCCCACTCACAATAGCCTAAAAAAGTAAAATACCTGGAACAAACCTAACCAAAGACACCAAAGATCTCTACAACAAAAATTGGAAAACATTTTCAAATGCTATTTCCAAGTTCTATAATATATACTAATAGCCAAGCACATTTTTTTGAGTGCATATTTGTTGTTGGAACAAGTGAGCCCTCCTACAGCTGTGATGTTACTAAAACAACTCTTCAAGGTCTACTTGTTTCTTTGTCTCCTTGTGTTTTTGTTACTGTTTAACTAGTTCACTTAATCAGTTACTATTCAGGCCCTCAGGTAAATTTCTAATGACTTATTGGTTAGAGATTAGAAGAAACATTTTCAAATCATTTTTTCTTATATTTTATTTTCTTATATTTTAAGGGGCTTTCTAGTTTTAAACATCAGATGATTTTTTTTTTTTTTTTTTTTTGTTTACTGGTATTTATATATTGTTTTTTTTTTATTTATTTATTGTTTTATTGTTTAAGACTTTAGTTATTTTTTTTTCTTGAATGGTTTTTATTTTATACATCATTTTTTCAATTCAGTTCAGGATTTTTATATTGTTTTTTTTTTGTTATTTATTTATTGTATTTTTTTAAACTTTATTATTTTTTTTTTGGATGGTTTTGTTTCTATTTCAATACAGGTCATTTTCAGATTTGCAGTTCAAGGGAGTGTTTTTAGGGGAAAAGAGCCTAGAAAGTGCTTTTTCATACTGAGAAATTGGTTCAGTGCATTCATTTGTATAGCATTTAGACAGTGTGCTTCTAAAGATCCATTGCTGAGTCTTCAGAGCTAAGTGTAACTGTAGAAAAGGCTGTTTCATAATTGACTCTCTTTATTTTTTCTGATTGGTTTACTGTGTGTTTTCTCTGGATTCAGGCAATGCAAATTAAAGTTTTAGGGGGGTTTCTTGTATCGTTTTTTTTTTTTTTTTAGGTGTGCTGTGGGGTGTGGGTTTTGTGTTTTGGGGTTTGGTGTTGTTTTTGTTTGTGTGTTGGTTTGTTTGGTTTGAGTACAGGGGTCTCCCTTGTAGCCCCAGGTGACCTACAGCTGGCTGTGTAGACCAGGCTGGCCTTCATCTCTCGAGTGCTGGGATTTAAGGCATACCCAGCTTTCTTCTAGCATTTAATTGAACTTTAATTTGAATAATTTTCCCATTAGAGAATCAGATTACTTTTTGTGATATTCACCATGCTTCCAAAAATTAAGTTACTCTCAATTACTCTGTACTCTTTTTATACCGTGTTTGAGACAAAACTATAGACTCTTGTAAGTACACTAATTTGACATTCAGATTGTTTGATTTTACTCTGCTTTCTTGGCAAATTAATTCATAACACACTGTACATTTTTGCTTTAATTTTACCTTGCTAGTTCGTTCTGCTGCCACTTTTGACTACTAATTTTTTTTTTGTCTTTTTGAGACAGGGTCTCCCTTTTAGTCCCAGCTGGCCCGGAACTCGATCTGTAGACCAGGCTGGCTTTGAACTCAGAGATCTGCCTGCCTCTGCCTCTGGAGTGCTGGGATTAAAGATATGCACCACTATGCCTGTTTTATAAATTTGCTCTTTCTAGTAGATTAAAAATGCTAAGGAAAAACCCAACTGGAAGTTTAAATTATTTGTCAGATCAGATACAGACATCTTAGTGAAAGAATACCAGCATTTAATCCCCCTCCTTGATGAAACCTTTAAGAGCAGTAGTATCATTGTCATTATCATCAATAAATATTTTTTTCTATTCTAAACATTACAGTAAATATTTCTCAATCCCTTGTCCTAAGTGTCCATTGAAAAGTCTTCATTGCTGAAAGTTTTCAAAACATCACTGTAAGAGTCACAACTTTAAACCAGCAAATGATCTGGCTAGATCTGTGTTCCAGAAGGATAATTCTGCTTGACTCAAAATATTTACTTTATTGTGTTTTTATCATATGGTACTTTAAAATCAGTAAGCATTTTTTCTTATTTTCAAACTATTACTTGATCTACACTGAGCAGCTTCTATAATGAGCATATGTTAGAGAGTGCAAATTTGGCAAAGAAGGGAATAGAGGGAAGAAAAGAATTGCATGTCAGACTGAATGCTGTTGAGGTTCTTTTCCTTTTTCTTTTCCTTCCTTCCTTCCTTCCTTCCTTCCTTCCTTCCTTCCTTCCTTCCTTCCTTCCTTCCTTCCTTCCTTCCTTATTTTTTTTAGAGACAGGGTCTCACTATGCAGCTCTAGCTTATCTGAAACTGTGTAGACCAGGCTAGCCTGAAACTCACAGAGATCCTTCTGCCACTGCCTCCCTAGTGCTGGGATTAAAGCTATGCACCACCACATCCTGCAAGTTTCTTTTAAAAATATTTTATTTTTTTTATGTATAGGAGTGTACTGCCTGCATATCGGGTAGGTGCACCCATGTTGTACAATGCTTGAGGAGGTCAGAAGGGGGCGTTGGATCCCCTGGAGCTGGAGTTACATATGGTTGTTAGCTGCCATGTGGGTGTTGGGATTTGAACCTGGGTCTTCTGCAAGAACAGCCAGTGCTCTTAACCACTCACTGAACCATCTCTCCACCCTTGTAACATGGTTCTTTATGTAAATTGTAAATTTCATTTAACATGAAAGCTACACCAAAACTTACCAACTCTCTAGTACTCAACAGAACTAAATTTACTTGGAATAGAAAAAGTTCCTCCCTCAGAAATGTTGATACTGCATTTGTAAAACCTATAAACTTTCATTAAACTTTTTTAAAATTAATTTATTTATTTCTGTATGTGTATGAACGTACCGTCTGCATGCAGGTTTGGGCAGTCGTGTCATGCAATGCCGCGGAGGTCAGAAGAGGGCGTTGGATTCCCCTGGAACTGGAGTTCTCCTGGAATTGGAGTTTCAGATGGTTCTCAGCCGCCATGTGGGTGCTGGGGATCGAACCCGGGTCCTCTGCAAGAGCGGTCGGCGCTCTTAACCACTAGGCCATCCCTCCAGCCCCAAACATTTTTAATTAAAACTGCTAGGCGTCGTGGTGCACGCCTTTAATCCTAGCACTTGGGAGGCAGAGGCAAGTGTATCTTTGTGAGTTTGAGGCCAGCCTGGTCTACAGAGTGAGTTCCAGGACAGCTGGGGCTATAGGGAGACCCTGTCTTGAAAAGACAAACAAACAAACAAAAAAACAACCACAACTTATTAACATGGGTCCAACTCTGTAAACTGTAGAAGTATACATTATTTAAGTACCATAAATATGGTATCTTTGCTAAATTGGTTGCTATACTCTCTGTTTTCTGAAATGTCAAATTCTGTAATAACATGTTTTATTTGATATTGTTAATGAAATCTCCAGTGGTCTTCAAATTATGTTTAATAAAGAGTGACTTAAACAAAGCTTATAAAGCTGAAGAAAATATGATTTTCTTTTAAACAGATATACATAGTTTTATAAACATTTAGTTGTGTAAGAGGATCACACTAGGCTTACAAATGACTATTGCTTTTTGTAGTATTTTTTTAAAAATACCTCAAATCTTTATTGTGTAGAATACACAGACACACACACACACACACACACACACACACACACACATATATATATCCCCAACAAAACATATTATTTCCTCATCTCCTCCTCCTCCTCCTCCTCTTTTTCTTCTTCTTCTTCTTCTTCTTCTTCTTCTTCTTCTTCTTCTTCTTCTTCTTCTTCTTCTTCTTCTTCTTTTCTTCTTCTTCTTCTTCTTCTTCTTCTTCTTCTTCTTCTTCTTCTTCTTCTTCTTCTTCTTCACCTCTGATATAAAGGACATTATTACACCTTATTAAAACTTCACCCAGATGTCCAGACAATGCTCCATGTATGCATTCTTCTGTATTTGCAAGCTGCATGTTCATGTAGCCATCTACAGATGCCAGGTAGCCCTTATATTCCATACCCCACTTCAGTTTCACCATCACTGACTTTCCTGTCAGTCCATTGAGAAAGGCTTGGGATTGAGGGGTAAACTCATTGTGAACATTTGCGAACACCATAGGCTACTCACCAACCCAGCTGCTGGGTGTCCTTCATGGCTGGAGCAGCAACATGGGGCGAGGAGTGCAGAGAAAAAAATGCTTTTTGTAGTATTTTAACTCTTTGCCATTTAATAGCAATTAGCACTTCATTTTAATTCTGTTCATTAATGCTGCATTAATTATATAATTATAATAGATTAAAAGCATTTGACTCTCACACAGTGTCTTACAGTTCATAATCTTTTATTGTGCCAGCATTTTGGGATGTATCAGACCTTAAGAATTGATTAGATTAACAAAACTTCAAAGCCAACCTGTAAGGCACATTGTAACTAGGCTAATATTTAACAGTGTCTGTCTTGCTGATTGAGTTAGGGAGCTGGGAGATGGCAATTTTATTCTTCTTTACTGGCCTGCCCTTACTGTACAATTAATTAAGACCCACTTAATAATAGCCTTCAGAATAGGGCCAGAAAAGGGAAAGCCTTTGAAATGATGGAAATGTACTAGTGAATTTGCTATCAGGGCTTCAGTAGCTACTCTCCCAGGTTGTACTCATGAATCTTACTGTCCATGTTGTTTTTGAGGTGAACACTACTACTAAGAGACCTCCTCTCTGCCTTCCTTCCTTTCCTTTCCTTTCTCCCTTTCCCCATCCTCCTCTCTCTTCCTTCTTCCACTATTGTTTTTTCAAGATTAGGTCTTACTCACAAAAGGAGTTTCAATGGTCATTTCATATGAAAGTTAGTTTTTTTTTATTTTAAATTTTTATTCATTATTTTCATTTCATGTGTATGAGTGTATTGCCTGTATGTATGTAAGTGCACCTGCATCATGCAGTGCGTGTTCAGGTCAGAAGAGGGCATCAGATCTCCTGGAACTGTAGTAATGGAAGGTTGTTAACTGCCATGTGGGTTCTGGGAATTGAACCTGGGTCCTCTGCAAGAGCACCGGTGCTCTTAACTTCTGAGCCATCATCTCTCCAGCCCTGAAATTTAGGTTTTCTTTCTTTTTTGTGTTTTTTTTTTTTTTT
>VZQC01015632.1:264717-281614 GCA_009823505.1 Rhizomys pruinosus
TTTGTATTTTTCTTTTTTAGATATGTTCCTAGAGATTGTACCCAGGGCCTCAGGCATACCAAGCATGTGTTCTACCCTTGAGCTACACATCTAACCCCTAAACAACTCTATGTGTGTGTGTGTGTGTGTGTGTGTGTGTGTGTGTGTATGATTGTGTGCATGCATGTGGGGAGGATGTGTGTGTGTACCTCTGCATGCACATGTGGAGGCCAGAGAAAGATGTCAGAAGTCCTCCTTTCTCATGCTCTGTCTTATTCTCTTTGAGACAGGCTCTCACAGAACCAGCTAAGCTGGCTGGCTTGTAAACTCTGGGGATCCACCTCCCAATACTAGGGCTACAAGCATGTACAACCACACCCAGCTTTTTACATTGGGTGCTAAGAATTTTAAACCATATCCTTATGCTTCCTTAGCAAGTGCTTTTACCTACTGAGCCATGTTTCTATCCCAAAATAACTTATTTTGGGAAAGGGTCTTGCTACTTTGCCCAGGCTGGGCTCAAATGATCCTTCCACCTCAGTTTCACAAGTAGTTGGGACTACAGGTATGTGCTAGTACACCTGCTTTCATGTTTTCATTTAATTATAATATGCACATAGAAAAAGAGACATAATATATATATGCACACTTTAATGAATAATTATAAAGTGATCACTCATGTGACCAGATGAACAAAATGACCAGCATTCCAGAAATCTTAAACTTCCCAGACTGGCTTTCTCCAGTAGCTCTGTCTTTTTTTGAGACAGGGTCTCCTTACAGCCCCAGCTGGCCTGGAACTCACTCTGTAGACCATGCTGGCCTTGAACTCACAAAGATCCGCCTGCCTCTGCCTCCTGAGTGCTAGGATTAAAGGCATGTGCCACCACGCCAGGCTTAAAGATGGCTCTTAGCCACCATGTGGGTGCTGGGAATCAAACCCGGGTCCTCTGCAAGAGTAGTTGGTGCTCTTAACTGCTGAGCCATCTCTCCAGCCCTAGTAGCTCTCTTTATTTTTCTCATTTTCTTCCTTCTGCTTATAATGCAGTCGTTTGTATCCTAAAATGATGTCATTTAGGTTTTGCTGTGCTTGGACTAAGAGGAATATAGTGATGATGTTATGTGTTCTTTTGTGTCTGGAATCTTTCAACATTCTCTTTGCAAGGTTTTATCCATGTTAGTGCTAGGCACTTTAATTCATTTTCATTTGATTTTATCTTGATTTTTTGGGACAGGGTTTAGCTATGTCATACAAGCTAGTGTGGAACTTGCCAGTCTCCTCAGTGCTGGAATTACAGGCATGTGCCACCAAGCTCAACTTAATGGTACATTAAAAAACGCCAAACTTTGCTGTATTTCCTCTTTCCCCCTTTTCAGTTGGGGGAATCCTTGTAATTCTAAAGTTTGAGGAGATTTCTACTACTTTGACTTATGTGGGAGTTTCAGCTAAATGAGGTATGAATTGTAAAACTTGCCTGGACTCTAGGTTTCTGAGCTGACCCCATCCCCCCCCCGCCCCCCCCCCACCAGTTTAATGACATTTGTTTAGATGAGACTACATCTTTAAGGCATCTGTGCTAGATTAAAAATCTTCCTTTCTCCAAGGCCGGTCCAAGGGTCTGGTCACGTGATCTCAACAATGACATCATACTCTGACCGCTGGGAGCACCGGTGGCTCTTTAGGTGGCGTTTGCTGCTGCGAAAAGCAGAGAAAGCAGCAAGTGCCTTTGTAAAGCACCCCAGAGCCGGTCTCCGGTAAAAGCAACTCAGCCTAGATGAGCACATGCGGGCTGCCAAGGTTATTTCTTCCTTGAGGCAGAGGCAGAAGAAAAGAAAACTGTGATTGAAGGTAAGCAGACTTGAGCCGGACTCAGGACTGAAGCATGCTCCTGGGAGCAGGGGATCTGGAGAATTGCAGGCAGTCTGTAGTAGGATTCTAATCACTGCCTGCCCTTTGCTAGGGGCCTGACAATTTCGTCTGTAACAGGAGGCAGACAACAAAGAGTGATGATGCAGTGGTGCTCGTGTTACCTAAGTGATGTAATAGGATTCTTTCTTTCCTGCCAGGACTCTGTTGCAGATCTTCATTTTGCCTTTAAGCTGGGGGCCTCATTTGATATATAGTGTAACACTAGATAGCTATCTGATGCTTCTTAAAATCAGTCTTACAAAAAATCTCGTCTTTTTTTTTTCTTCCTGAAAGGAGAACTCTTAAAGTAGAGCAAATTCAATGGAAGCATTAACCTGCCTTAGAGAGTCAGTTTCTGGTTGGTTGGTGGCCTGTGTTCATGTCAGCATTTAACTTGAGAAATGAAACAGCTTGGTTCTGCTCCCTCCTCCCCACATACTTTCTTCTCTTACTGCTCTTATTTCCTAGCTGGCTTTGCCGCCCCTCCAAGCTCCCAAACATAGCAGCTTTCATCTTTATCGGTGTAACACTGACAAGATAGCAAATGCTGGCTGGTGATTCAGCAGACATCCATTTTACAGCCAGGTACAAGTGAAGATAATGGAAAGGACTTTGCTTTGTGGTTTTAACATTAACTTATTTGCCTCCTCTGTTCCACTTCCCTTACCGACCCCACCCCCATGCTCTAGTTGTTCCTTTCAAGCGTGTACATTGCTTGTGAAAAGTATGTGAATTAGGCATTGAAAAGACTTTCCAGTTGGTTAACTGGGTGCAACTTGGTGTGTTCAATAGAACTTACCCCATGAGAGTGCTAAAGTTGTCTAGCTAGAGTTTAGAGTGGAGGTGGGTGGGCATTGAGGGGGAAGGAGTCAGCTGAGGCCCACTTGGACCTTCACCGCAGAGGGATTTATTATCAAACAGTCTTGATTAAGCCCTATCCTTGCCAGGATTGCTGCTGCAAATGTAAGCCATAATGGGTTAAATGATGGCATTACTATGCCTTGCCTTCTCTGTGCATTTTTATAGATTCCCCAATGCTGTTTTATTTTTTGTGTTTACTAGCAAAATCCATCAGATGATGATGCGAAAATATTTTGAACAAATTTACAAGCAGGACTTACGATGTGTTAGTGCAACTGCTTAGTTTAAGTACTTCACCCTCATCCTTGCTGTTTGTTAAACACGTTTTGATTCACTAGATATTTCTTGACTCTCAGGTATGTGCTACGACACTGTGGAGAACAAGACATGGTGGTACATGCCTTTAATTCTAGTTACTCAGAGGCTAAGAGAGGATGATCATAAGTTCTAGGCCTGCCTGAGAAACATAGTAACACTTTGTCTCACAACCAAAACAAACAAACAAATATACAAACAGATAAACAAATAGAGGCTGGAGACATGGCTCAGCAGTTAAGAGGACTGGGCGCTTTTGCAAAGGACCCAGGTTCTATTCCCAGCACCCACATGGGGGTTACATGCCTGTAACTTCAGTTCCAGGGGACTCTAACATCCTTTTCTGACCTCTGTGGGCATTGCACAACATAGGCGCATTTACATACATGCAGGAAATACACTCATACACATAAAATAAAAATAATAAAGTATTTAAATAAATAACCCAGGCATAGTGGCACACTCCTTTAATCCCAGCATTTGGAGGCAGATTTCTGTGAGTTCAAGGCCAGCCTGGTCTACATAGCAAATTCCAGGCCAGCTGTGGCTACAGGGATACCCTGTCTCAAAAAAGGCCAATAAATAAGGGGCTGGAGAGATGGCCTAGTGGTTAAGAGTGCCGACTGCTCTTGCAGAGGAGCCGGGTTCAATCCCCAGCACTCCAGTTCCAGGGGACTCTGACACCCTCTTCTGACCTTCGTGGCATTGCATGACATGACACGGGTGCACAAACCTACATGCAGACAGTACATTCATACACATACAAGAATAAGTAAAATAAAAAAAATATGTTTAAAAAAAGACAACCATAAATTAAAAAAAAAAGGCCAATAAATAAATAAAATAAATAAATAACATTGTGAAGAAGGCTATAATGAATTCAATATAGGGGTACTATCAAAGAGTTGCTTGTCTAGAAATGGAAGATAAAGCATATGCACTCAAAAGCAATTGAGTTGTTTTGTATTTTAAGGCAAAGTCTGTCTGTAGCCACAGGTGGCCTAGAACTTGGTAGTCGGCCAGGCTGGCCTTGATGTCACAGAGATCTGGATGCCTAAGTGCTAGAATTAAAAATGTGCACCACCATGTGACCCCGCCACCACAGCCAGCCACAGAAGTAATTGTAAAGGAAAAACTAATGCCAAATGAATGAAAACTAAATGCCAAATGAATGAAAAACTAAACGCCAAGTGAATGACGGGCTATGATGAGTGGGCCAAATAATGTTTCTTAGTTGAAAGGTCAGGGAGGGACTGAAAGGTCAGGGAGGGACTGTCCATTACTAAGCTGTTGACTCTAATTGTGAATATTTGACTTTGTGACGTATAGTGAAAAACTTTCTATGCGGAAAATTTTTACATTCCGGGTAGGTTAACTCTTCAAGATGCCAGTATTCTTTCTTCAGCCAGGCAAAAGCCACCTCATGGGATTGAATTACTGCCTTAAAAAGTAGTTGTCAATGTGATATGCCTGAAAAGACCTTGGTGCCTTTCATCTTCCTGCCATGAAGTGAAATCCATAAGCTATTCCAAGCTCCTTCCTGGCTTTTGTTCCATAGGTCCTTCCCCATTACACATCACCCTCTGTCATCTCTCTTTGTATTGTCACTCTCCCAGATCCCTTTCCATTCACATTGCCTTTAGCCACTCATCGTTCGAGCCTCTGAATGTGATGGGTATTCCCACTAGGTGATTATAGTGGTTCATTACCACAGCTAAATTGTACTCATCTGATAGTTAAGGAGGTGCTAAAAATGTGAAGCATGGGGCTGGAGAGGTTGCCTAGCGGTTAAGAGCACCGACTGCTCTTGCAGAGGACCCGGGTTCGATCCCCAGCACCTACATGGCGGCTGAGAACCGTCTGTAACTCCACTTCCAGGAGAACTCCAGTTCCAGGGGAATCCGACACCCTATTCTGACCTCCGTGGCATTGCACGACACGGGTGCACAAACCTACATGCAGACAGTACATTCATACACATACAAAAATAAATAAAAAAAAATTTTAAAAAATGTGAAGAATGTTTGATGTCCTAGTGCCTGTTTTCTATTCAATACAGGGAACAAGTCATACAATGGTGGTGGAATAGGCTCTTCAAATAGGATCATGGATTTCTTGGAGGAGCCAATCCCTGGTGTAGGGACCTATGATGATTTCAACACAATTGACTGGGTGAGAGAGAAGTCTCGAGACCGAGATAGGCACCGAGAGGTAAGACTGATGGGCCATGAACAAATGTGATGAAACACTGTGTGTGGGGGGGGGGATGGGGGAGTTAAAGAGAAATAATTGTTTTAAGCTTCCTTTCTTCAGCCTTGGAGGTGCTGAAAAGCTGACTTCTGTAGGCAATGTAGGATTTTATTTCTATTTTTCCTCTCCCCTTTTCCCTTTTTTTTCTTTTCCTTTCTTTTTTAAAGACAAGATATTATTCTATAGACTAAGCTGACCTGGAACTCATTGTGCAGCCCATACTGACCTCACACTCCTCCCAAATGCTGGACTAACAGATGAGAACTACCACACCAGCTTCATTTTGTAGTATATTTTTATTTTTAATGACATTTTATACATGATTTTTTATATGGTTTAAAAATTGTGTTTAATGATTTATTTTCCTATAGTAAAGTTGTAAAAAAAAGGATATTTACAGCTCTGAAATGGGTATAAATGCTTCTGTGTAGATGACAATAAACCCAGGAGAGGTTGGCAAAATAAAATTTCAAGGTCTTCTTCTCTCTTGTGTTTCTTCCCTGGAAGTGGGGTCCTTAAACTTCGGAAAGTGAATGGGCTTCTTTTAAAGGAATAAAAGAAAAAAAAATAGCCCTAGAGTGTACTGAAGAATATGGGATAAACTCTACAGCCACAAAACCAAAGCGAATTCACACATTTAGCTTTAGTAAAATGACAGGACCAATCAAATTCATATTCAGGGCGTTAATATGATAGATAATAGATGATATTTAGGGCTATACTATGTATAGGTTCTCTGAATATGACAGGGGAATTTCCCCATTTCTCTTTTCAAAGTCCTGAGAAATTTTCTCAGAGCAATCTGCCAAGGTCCTTTGATTTTTGTTGTTGTTGTCGTCATTTTTTTTGTTTGTTATTTTATTAAGACTATATTCAGGCTGGCCTGCAACTTACTAGACAGATAACACAAACTGATTCTCCTACCTCAGTCTCGAGTGCTGATGTTATAGGCATGTGCCATCACATTCAGAGGACCTTTGTTTTTTGTTTCTTGCTTTTTGTTTTTATGAGCTAGAGTCTCGCTATGTAGTCCAGGCTAGTCTCAGGCTTATAGAGCATCCCAAGGGCTGGAACTATAGGTGTTTGCCACCATGCCCAGAGCCTTTGCTTTCAACATGTTGCCCTGTATCATTCAAGTTGGGGAATGAATCACTCTTTCTAGTTCATGTGAGGGCAACAACTTACTGAAAAGGTTGCCGCCTACCCCCTGACTGTAGATTTTCAACAGGTAATCCTCTGGAAAGTCATTTCCTTGGACTGCATTAGTAGTTTTTTTTTTTCTTAAAATTCTATTTAGAATCCATATTTAAATATAATAAGATGACCCATTCTCTACTGAGTTCATGATTTGTTCCCATAAGAGCCAAGCAAATCTCCCTATAAGAGTCATGTAAAGATTACTTTTCAGTTTATGTGTATGTTTGTGTCTGTCTTTTCATGTCTGTGTGTCTGTTTGGGTGATGATTATTACCAAACCTAGGACCTCACATAGTGTAGTTAGTATTCTATCACATCACTGTACCCCAGCCTTGGACTTTATTTTTTTTTTTCATTTTAAGGCTTTCCCAGCTCCTGGCTAGTGTTCCTGGTGTTGGAGTCCCTGGAACTGGAGATACTGATGGTCATTAGTATCTAGGTCCTCTGCATGAGTACTCAGTGTTCTTAACCACTGAGCCATCTCTTTACCTATTCTCTTTAAAATTAATGATTGTGGGTGTGATATAGTTTACTTGTGGGCATGTGTATAGTTTGTGTGTGTATGTGTGTGTGTGTGTGTGTGAGAGAGAGAGAGAGAGAGAGAGAGAGAGAGAGAGAGAGAGAGAGAGATGGGAATGCAGGTGAACTATCTTGAAATAAAAATTTAAAACTTCTTTGGGGCAAGGCATGGTGGTATACCCCTTTAATTCCAGCACTTGGGAGGTAGAGGCAGGAAAATCTTTGAGTTTAAGGCCAGCCTGGTATACATAGTGAGTTTCAGGTCAGCCAAGGATATGTAGTGAGACTCTGACTTACAACAACAGCAAAACTCCTTTTGAAATTTTATTAATTTTGAATTTACTATAGATGAAAGTGGGGTAAATAAGTTTCAAGTGTAAGAAATATTAATACAATAAGAGTACTTATCAGTAAAAACACTGTTGAGAATATGGACATGAGTTAGTGAGGTAAAGGTACTTATTGTCAAGCTTCATGTTCTGAATCTGACATGGTGGAAGGAGAGAACTGACTCTGACCTCCACAAGTGTGCTGTGGCATGCACATTTGCACATATACAAAATAAATATATGTAAAAAAACACACCACTAACCCTGTACAAAAATCAACTTCAAATGGATCAAAGACTTCAATGTGAAAACCAAAACTCTGAAAATGATAGAAGAAAACCTTGGCAGTAATCTACATAGGCATAGGAAAAGACTTTCCAAATCAGACAGCAGGTGCACAAAAAACAAGGTCAACAGTTGACAAGTGGGACCTTATTAAAGTTAAGATCTTCTGTACAGTGAAAGAAACAATCAAAGAAGTGAAAAGAAAACCCACAGAGTGGGAGGAAACCTTCACCGGTAATACAACTGACAGAGCATTAACATCCAGAATATATAAACTACTCACAAAACAAAGGAGTAAGAAAATAAATGACCCATTCAAAAGATGGAGTAAAGAGCTGAACAGAGGGGCTGGAGAGATGACTCAGTGGTTAAGAGCACTGACTGTTCTTGCAGAGGACCTGGGTCTGATTCCCAGCACCCACATGGTGGCTAAGAACTGTCTTTAGTGCTGGGCGTGGTGGTGCACGCCTTTAATCCCGGCACTCAGGAGGCAGAAGCAGGCGGATCTCTGTGAGTTAAAGGCCAGCCTGGTCTACATAGCAAGCTCCAGGCCAGCTGGGACTAAAGGGAGACCCTGTCTCAAAAATACNAGATGGCTGAGAAACATCTTAGAAAGTGTTCAACTTTGCTAATAATTGAGGAGCTACAAATTAAAACCAGCTTAAGATTTCATCTTACCCCAGTAACACTGGCTAATATTAGGAGAACAAATGACACCAAATGCTGGAGAGGTTGTGGGGAAAGGAGAACACTCATCCACTGCTGGTGGGAATGCAAACTTGTGCAATCCCTATTGAAAGCAGTATGGAGAATACTAAAAAAAACTCAAACCTACCACCTGACCCAGTCATACCACTCCTGGGTATATACCTACAAGTAAGATTCAACCTGTCACAGAGAAATATGCAAAACCATGTTTATTGCAGCTCTCTTCATAATAGTGAAGAGCTGAAAGCAATCCAAGTGTCTCTCAACCAATGAGTGGTTAAAGAAAATGCGGTATATCTACACAATGGAGTTCTATGTAGCGGTAAAGAAAGATGACATCATGAATGATGCAGATAAATGAATGGAACTCGAAGCTATTATACTAAGTGAATTAACAGTCCCAGAAAAACAAATGATGAATGGTATCCCTCATTTGTGGATGCTAGCACCAAATCCCTAGTCGTAAGTCAAACTGAGCAACATGATTGTTATATTTCTTTTTATCTGAAAGCAACTGTGGGGCTGAAGGGATGGCCTAGTGGTTAAGAGCACTGACTGCTCTTGCAGAGGACCTGGGTTTGATCCCCAGGACCTACATGGTGGCTAAGAACTCCAGTTCCAGGGGAATCCGACGCCCTCTTCTGACCTCTGCAGCATTGCACGACATGGGTGCACAAACCTACATGCAGACAGTACATTCATATACATAAAAAATAAAAAAAAAATGAAAGCAACTTGTACTGTTAAAATGTGAACCCCTTGATAGACTCTAGAATTAACCTACCACTTATTTTCAGACTTTGTAATTTATGCATATTTTAGAGTAATATAAAATTAAAGGGAAAATGAATTCCTAAACATATTTTGGAATTAACTTATAGTTTATTTTCAGATGTCATATATGTGTGACACATATATGTATATATATATTTATACATGCATATTTTGGAGCATTATAAACTGGGGGGGCGAATAACAGCAACAACAAAAGGACTGGGTCAAAAACTGACTGAAACAGTCAACTTCTGCCCCAAATAGTAAACCTCTGTACAGAAAAACTTTAAAAAGACTGAGAAAAAGATGCAAGACATATATGGCAGAATGCATGAGCTTGGAGGGGGTGGGAACATGGAAGAGGGGAATGATTCTAAATTGGATTGAGAAATGTTGTATGAAATGCACAAAACTTCAATAAAATATTTTAAAAAACTAAAATAAAATAAAATATGGACATCAAAGGGTGAAGTTGACAAGGGTACGACATAAGCCGTGAAACTTTCTGTAATCCTGACACCCTCAGATATGCCTGCCAGTTTCAGGAAATGCCGGAGAAACATCGCTGTGATCACTTAATATTTGTGATCACTGTATCATTAGGGCTTTATGGGATCAAGGAATAGAATTTTTTTAAGTGAGCAACAGCCTTAGATAGTAAACCTCAAGTTGTACTTACACCACTCTGTTCAGCCATCATTTGTTTATTCTTTGCAAAACAATCATGCTATTTGTTGTGAATCAACCGTTGTTGAGATAACTGTTACCTGTGATAGAAACACATCCCTTTAATAGACAAAACAGGTTGATGGTATTACAAAATTAGTGGTTAAGATGAGTGTGGTAGCATGTACCTTTAGTCCCAGCACTGGGGAGGTAGAGGCAGAGGCAGTTGGATTTCTGTGAGTTTGAGACCAGGCTGGTCTACACACCAAATTCCAGGCTGGCCAGAGACTCTATCTCAAAAAAAAAAGAAAAAAGAAAAAAGAAAGGAAGGAAAGGAAGGAAGAAAGGGAGGGAGGGAAGGAAGGAAGGGAAGAGAGGGAAGGAGGGGGAGGGAAGGAGAGAGAGAAGGAAGGAGAAGGAAGGAGGAAAGGAAGGAGAAAAGGAAGGAGGAAAGGAAGGAGGAAAGGAAGAAAGAAATTAGTGGGTAAATTTGTACTTTAGACATTGCAATAAATCGGCAGGCTTTAATAAATCTGAAAATTCTTGGTGAAATTGATTCAGTTAAATATTGTGTGAGAAATACGTCGCAGTTGTTTTCTATTTTCCAGGGAGTTTGTCATCATTTTTTTTTTCTGCAGAGCCATTTTGAGGTGAAGAAATGTGTTTGTAGGATGTACCAATCTTTTCTTGTTTTCCCCTAGATTACAAATAAAAGCAAAGAATCAACATGGGCCTTAATTCACAGTGTGAGCGATGCTTTTTCTGGCTGGTTGTTGATGCTCCTTATTGGGCTTTTTTCAGGTATGGTAAACTGCTATGTTTTTCAAAACAAATCTTCTAGAATTGTGATTTCTCTTATGAGCTAAATGAAGTTCTCTATTTTCCCACCTGAAGTGAATGCTGGTGAACTTTTGGAAACTTAATGCCCTGTATATCCATGAGTACTGATACCCATATTACTCCCCTAAGTAAATGAGGAAATGCATTTATACCCGTTTTTATTTTTTATTTTTATTTATGTGTATGAATGTACTGTCTGCATGTAGGTCTGTGCACCCTTGTTGTGCAATGCTGCGGAGGTCAGAAGAGGGCATCAGATTCCCCTGGAACTGGAGTTCTCCTGGAGTTGGAGTTACAGATGGTTCTCAGCCGCCATGTGGGTGCTGGGGATCGAACCCAGGTCCTCTGCAAGAGCGGTCGGCGCTCTTAACCGCTAGGCTGTCTCTCCAGCCCCTATACCCATTTTGTATGTTGAAGATGTTGCACTCATTTTGAGGTGGAAGTTAGCATAGTATTTAGTGCTCTTGAGGAAGAGCCCATCTGTTGGAGGCAAGGTTTTCTTTAGCACATTCTTTATGTGTATGGGTATATTGCCTACATGTGTGTAAGTGCACCCATGTTGTTCAGTGCCTGTGGAGGTCAGAAGAGGGCATTTGATCCTCTGGAACTGGAGTTATGGATGGTTGTTAGTTGCCATGTAGGTGCTGGGAATCGAACATGCAAGAGCAGTCAGTTCTCTTAACCGCTGCACCATCTCTCCAGCCCTGCTTTTGTTCTTTTTAAGACAGAGTCTCTCTTTATAGGCTGGTCTCAAAGTCACTGTATAATCTAGACTGGTTCAAACTGTAATCCTGTTGCCTCATCCTTCTTACTGCTGGTATTTCAGTGCACTAGCACACCCAACTGTGACTATTTCTTAAACTTTTATCTTCCCTCTCATATGGTGGTACAGAAAGTCATATTAAGATATGGCTCTTTCCTACTGTAGCTCTTTTGTAAAAAAAAAAAAAGATATGGCTCTTACTCTTGGGAACTTAATGCATTCTTTTATGGTTGCTGAAGCGTGTTATGTTAGCAAATTTTCCTATAAGCTCAATCAACCTCCTCTGACCACTCTTAATTAATACAGGTTGAGTATCCCTTACCAAAATACTTGGAGCAGGCTGATGAATTGGCTCAGTGGGTAAAGGTGCTTGCTGCCAAGCTGGAGGACCTGCATTCTATCCCTAGGATCCACATGGTAGAAGGAGAGAACCAGTTCCTGCAAGTGATCTTCTGACTGCCATACAAATTGTTCTCTGACCTGCACATGTATGCTGTGGTGTGCACATATGCATGTACAGGTAGATATGTGTGTGCATGAACACATGCACACAGAATAAACAAATGCAGAAATGCTCAATGTGAAAAGTATTTGAAATATTGGCATATTACATAATCAGATATTTGGAGGAGCTGACCCAAGTTTAAACACAAAGTTCGTTTCATATGTATGTCATACATGTAGCTTGAGGATAATTTGCTATATATTCAGTTAACTTGGATTTATTTTCTTTTTGAAATAATAAGATCTCACAGCCAGGTATGGTGGTGTAGGTCTTTAATCTCAGCATTCTGGAGGCAGAGACAGGTGGATCTCTGAGTTCAAGGCCAGCCTCATCTACATAGAGAGTTCCAAGACACCTGGGGCTACAGGGAGACCCTGTCTCAAAAAAAAAGACAAAAAAAGAAGTAAGATCTCACTATGTAGTCCATGCTGGCCTTGAGCTCACTGTCATCAGCCTCCCAGGTGCTGGATTTACAGACTGGAATTACCACACAACTTTTCACTTGGATTTTGACTAACAACCTATTACATGACATCAGGTGTGTGCTTTTCTTTCTTTTTTTTTTTTTTTATTTATTTCTGTATGTGTATGAACGTACTGTCTGCATGCAGGTCTGTGCACCCGTGTTGTGCAATGCCGCGGAGGTCAGAAGAGGGCGTTGGATTCCTCTGGAACTGGAGTTCTCCTGGAATTGGAGTTACAGATGGTTCTTGGCCGCCATGTGGTTGCTGGGGTTCGAACCCGGGTCCTCTGTAAGAGTGGTCGGCGCTCTTAACTGCTAGGCCATCTCTCTTTTTCTACATTTAACATCCTGTCCGTGCTTAAAAAGTTAAAGATTAGGGCTGGAGAGATGGCTCAGTGGTTAAGAGCACTGACTGCTCTTGCAGAGGACCCAGGTTCGATTCCCAGCACCCACATGGTAGCTAAGAACCGTTTTTTTAAGGTGGGCATGGTGGCCCACACCTTTAATCCTAGCACTCGGGATGCAGAGGCAGGCAGATCTCTGTGAGTTCAGGGCCAGCCTGATCTACAGAGTGAGTTCCAGGCCAGCTGGGGCTATAGGGAGACCCTGTCTCAAAAGGCAAAAAAAAAAGATTGTAGACTTTCAGATTAAGGACACTCAACCTGTATGCAATTTAAGAATAGTATACTTGCTCTGCAAATATAGCTTAAAGCAAGGTCCAGAACAGGCTTTTCCTCCTATGAGGGAAGCAGAAAACTAAGGATACCCGGCAGAGAGGTTTAAGAAGTGTATCCTTATGGCATTAAAAGATGGGGCCTAGGAAGATCTGCAGTCTGAACTGAAGTAGAAGTTAGGTGATAGGATTTCACAGTTCATAGCATAGACTGTAGTTTCAGGCAGTCAGAATTTAAATCCCAGCTCCACTACTTATTATTTTTGTGGCCATGTGCAAGTTTCTTCATTCTTGGAATCTTTGGTGTACTGATCTATAAAATGGAGAGAATACAAGTATCTATATTGAAAATTTTGTATGAGGATTCCACTTCTTAATGCTGCTCTTATCTACGGATGATATTCATGAGTGATACCATGGAAAATGACTATCTCAAATATGAAATGGTAAAATACAGCAGGTACATATGAAACACCAGAGAGTAAAGCAAGCTATGTAACTATAATGACATGTTAATTTTTTTTGGTCTTTTTTGAAACAGGATCTCCCTATAGACCCAGCTGACCTGGAACTTGGCATGTAGACCAGGCTGGCTTTGAATTCACAGAGATCCACCGGCCTCTGCCTCCAGAGTGCTGGGATTAAAGGTGGCGCCATCACACCTGGCCAAACATCTTAATTTTTTGAAATCCAGGCAGTAAGTGTAATAAAAGTTAGAAGGAACGGAAACCTGGGGGCAGGAGTGGCCAAAAGTAGCTGTCAAAATTGGGCTGAATTTGACTAGGGTATTCAAGTAGGTAAAGACCCTGTGCTAACACTTTAGCACTTACCAAAGCATACACATGACATGGCCTCTCTCACCTGCTGGAATGTAGGCACAATATCCTCAACTTTTTAATGTATTTCTTGTCAGTAGGTGGTCAGTGAATGTTTTTGTTTTCTTTTGTACACACAGGGTGTTTTGTTTTATACATTGGGGAGCAAGACTAGAAACAGTATGTCTGAACAGAACAATCTGGGGGTTCAGGGCCTGAATTTAATGATATCTTTACTATTTCTCTAAAGCTTGATCCTGGGCCATTTAATTATGTGGTTGGAGTTTCTTTACCTAGCTGAAAGATATGACAAGAAGGTCAGAATATAAAGTACTTTAACAACCTTAATCCTATCAGTTTATTAGTCATAGTGCTTATAGTCCCAATTCATTATTTCTTTTCCTCATCATTTTCTTCAGTGAATCTTCTATCTATCTATCTATCTATCTATCTATCTATCTATCTATCTATCTATCATCTATCTATCTATCATCTATCTGCTCCTTCTTGCTGATATAAATTCAGGCTCACTCAGCATCAAAAGTGTAGTTCCATTTAATCTTGTACTTCACACTTCATGCTGTTATAAAATTAATTTCCTAAGCCTAGAATGCCTTCTGGCTATTGTGCAAGTTCCCTTGTCCAGGCTAAGCCTTTCACTCCCCAGCCTTCACCAGCTTTCCTCAATAGCCATCTCAAATACAGATCATGGAGTATTTTTCAGTGCGGGCAACTCAGGTTTCCTCAATCTGATGTTTATAGAGATAGTCACATAATCTTTTTGTTTTGTTTTGTTTAATTTTTTATTATTTTTTATGTGTATGAGTGTACTGTCTGTATGCAGGTTGGTGCACCCGCGTTGCACAATTCCGTGGAGGTCAGAAGAGGGCGTCGGATTCCCCTGGAACTGGAGTTAAAGATGGTTCTCAGCCGCCATGTGGGTGCTAGGAATTGAACCCAGGTCCTCTGCGAGAGCAGTCGCTGCTCTTAACCGCTGAGCCATCTCTCCAGCCCCTTGTGTGTGTGTGTGTGTGTGTTTTTTGTTTTTTTTTTTAATGAGGAATCTTACTATGTAGACCAGGCTGACCTTGAACTCATAGGCATCTGCCTGCCTCTGCTTCCTGAATGCTGAGATACCAAGCGTGTTGCCACTATGCCTTTCAAGTCACATAATCTTAAACAAAGTTTATTGCTTTTTATTAGAGTGGCATTCTTAAACTCAAGTGAAGCAGTACCTTCATTATGTCGGTTCAGCTTGAAGACCAAACTACTCCCTTTCCTCCAAATGATTATGATTTCCTCTAAGTCCCTCCTAATAAACATATTTTAGATATACTAGTGTTTAGATGTATTTTTAATTATGTTTATGTGTATATCTGGGAACTTATGTGCATGGGGAGTTCAGGTGGCCATGGAGTCCAGAAGCATTGAATGCTCTGGAGCTGGAGTTATGGCTGGTTGTGGACCACCTGACATGGGTGCTGAGAATTAAACTGGCTTTTCTCCAGTAGTAGTATAAGCTCTTAACTGCTGAGGCATTTTTTTAGCCTGATACTGGTTTTTAATGGAGAGATAGTAAGTAACAATCAAGTCAGCAATGAGAGCTTGCAGATAGAATAGAAAAATATGTTTTTCTGTCATTTTAAATCTTTTCCTGTCATTTTGGCTGATAAAGCTTATTCCAATTGCTAGAAAATAGAATTTAGAAGTGGTATTTAACTTTGGCTTCTCTTCCCTCCCCACTAAATCAGGTTCCTTAGCTGGTCTGATAGACATTTCTGCTCACTGGATGACAGACTTAAAAGAAGGGATATGCACAGGGGGATTCTGGTTTAACCATGAACACTGTTGCTGGAACTCTGAGCATGTCACCTTTGAAGACAGAGACAAATGCCCAGAGTGGAATAGCTGGTCCCAGCTTATCATCAGCACAGATCAGGTAACGTTTATTGATAATTTTGGAACCACTGAACCAAAGTTTTAACTTTATTTCATTTTTAAACCTATAGTCCTGGAAATTGTGGAATCTTCCTCTATTTCCATTTTTATGGAAAGGGGAACTAGTGCCAGCTGTCGTTTTCTGTGTTTTAAGCCCAGCCCTATTCCTATGTCTTCTGACATGGGGAACCATTTTCTGCTCACCTTACAAAATTTGGGTTGTTTTAAAGAAGCGTGATGTTTCTTCTTAGCTGATTATACAGTATAATTAAAATTACCTTTCCCTAATGATTTCAGTAGAAGTGTCAGGGCAGACCACAGGTAACATTAATTTCAGCAAAAAACTGCAGAACAGTTTAAAATATATTTATTGTATAGCTACCTAAAGAGATTTGTACCTGAGCTTTGAATTAGAGCATTAAAATGTATATATAAGAGAGTACATTAAATCTCACTGCAGGGGCAGTAGGGTGAGATGTGGATAGGGTAGTGGTTCTAAATACCATCAAACTATATTGTATGCAAATCACAAACATACATTTTTTTAAGTCAATAAATGAAGGGGCTGGAGAGATGGCTCAGTGGTTGAGTACTGGATGCTCTTATAGAGGACTGGGGTTCAGTTCCCAGCACCCACATGGTGGCTAGCAACCATTCATAACTCCATCCAGTTCCTAGGGAATCTGACGCCGTCTTCTGATCTCTGCAGGCACTGCACAACACATGCATACATGCAGGCAATGTACTCAGACACATAAAATAAAAATAATAAATAAAAATAAATTAATAAAAATTTAAAAAATTATATGATACATTGCATATCAAAATAACAGAAACCCAGGAATAACATTGCTTACCATCTCCTATTGCAATTAAATCAGTGTTTTCATTGTTATCTAGCAAATATTTTTCAACACAAAAGTAATTTGTGTTTCAGCTTTTTTCTTGTTTAGATATCTCCTACTGAAAGCACACAAAAAACCTCCTAGCAATCCCACCAATTGAAATGGGTACCCCTTGAGCTCCGTCCTTATTCATCCCTTCTGTTGGTGAAGCAGAGACAAGACTAGGACATATTCTTTTTTTTTTTTTTTTTTTTTTTTTTTTT
>VZQC01015632.1:289872-321408 GCA_009823505.1 Rhizomys pruinosus
TATATATATATATATATATACACATATATATGAGAGAGACATGTATACATGTATATATATATGTATATATATATATATATACATATATATATATACATACAGAAATATATATAAACGTACATACAAATGTCACCTGAGTTGGAGGATTTTTTTTTTTTTGCTAAAAGATGTCATGTTTTCCCTAAGGAAGTGTTTGAAGGCTCCTCCTTTGCAAGCCCAAACAACCATCAATCCTGCCCCCGTGCTTCGCTCTGGGGTCCCTCCCTCCCATGGTCCCCCAAATGAGGTCCAGGAAGCACACGTCCTGTCCTGATCCCCCTGCGCTGGCCTCCATGATGCAACCTGGGTAGTCCAACAATAGCAGTCCACACTCTGAAGAGGCTGAAATCCCAGCAGCCGCTCAGTCCACAAGCTGGATATCTCAGTAGTCCCCATCTGGCATTGTTTGGGGGATTCTTGGCGAGACATGAGTCTTCAGTCCATATTGGAGGGTTAAAAAGCTGTGTCTCATGTCTTTGAACAATGGCAAAAGCAGTGGCAGCCACAGAGTAGATGCACTTGCCAGTAAGAATTGAAGACAGGCCAAACAACAGTGGTCTCTCTCTCTCTTTTTTCTTTTTGTCTATTTACTAAGATCTCTAGTTTTATATCTGAAGTACAATTTTTCAGACCTTACTGATTATTTCTGGTTATACTTTCTTTTGGATGCTTAAGGCCACACAGCCCAGATTAACCAAGGTTTTCATTTTTCTTTTTGTTTTTTTTATTAATTTTATTTTTGTATGTGTATGAATGTACTGTCTGCATGCAAGTCTGTGCACCCGTGTCGTGCAACGCCGCGGAGGTCAGAAGAGGGTCTCGGATTCCCCTGGAACTGGAGTTCTCCTGGAATTGGAGCTTCAGACGGTTCTCAGCCGCCATGTGGGTGCTGGGGATCGAACCCGGGTCCTCTGTAAGAGCGGTTGGCGCTCTTAACCGCTAGGCTATCTCTTCAGCCCTGGTTTTCATTTTTCTTAAGGTCCATTGAGGATCTGGTCCTCATGGGTCACTTGGGTTTTTTTTTTCTCCTGCTTTTCTATCTACACACTCTCATTCTTACAGCACATCCTTTTCCAGCTACCACATAGCCTTTTCCTCCCTCCAAAAGCCATGACAGTTTACAGAAAAGTTCTGGTTTTCTTAGGTCTCTCCTATATGAAGATCACTTGTACGACAAGTATGTATGTGTCATTTGTTCAGAAGGAATAGTTCTTATAATGAGATGCAGAGTTTTACTGTTGAGCTTTATTTATTTCCTTAGTCTATTTTCAGCCTCTCTGTGTTTGGCCTGCAGATAAAAACTATCCTAAGTGGTTTCATTATTAGGGGCTATTTGGGCAAGTGGACCCTGGTGATCAAAACCATCACCCTGGTGCTGGCAGTGTCATCTGGCTTGAGCTTGGGTAAAGAGGGCCCCCTAGTGCATGTGGCTTGCTGCTGTGGAAACATCCTGTGCCACTGCTTCAACAAATACAGGAAGAATGAAGCTAAGCGCAGAGAGGTAAGGGCGCAAGACTTTAATAGGCTCTTTTTGCTCAAGAGTGTAAGTGCTACAATCTTAGCAGTCATACTTTGGGGATTCCACTCACATGAATGCATATACTTTATGATTTAGCAGCTCCATTTCTAGGAGTCTTGAGTGACAGCCTAGCATATGCATGCATTTGTACACAGATGTCTAGGGATAGTCAATACAGCATTTGTTAACATAGTGAAAGTATGAAATGGGCAACATGCACATCAGTAGGGGATGGGTCAAAAAACTGTTCTGTTCATATCATAGAATAGTGGGCAAGTATTTAAAAGGTTGACATTATCCTAACTATATTGACATGGAATGCTGGCACTAAAACACTAAAGCCAGTTTGTGAGTACTCTTTGTGAGGTACTTCAGATAATGTTTTTTTTTTATATGTGTATGAATGTACTGTCTGCATATAGGTTTGTGCACCCGTGCCGTGCAATGCCGCGGAGGTCAGAAGAGGGTCTCCGATTCCCCTGGAACTGGAGTCAAAGACAATTCTTAGCCGCCATGTGGGCACTGGGGATCGAACCCAGGTCCTCTGCAAGAGCAGTCAGTGCTCTTAACTACTAGGCCATTTCTCCAGCCCCTAGATAATGTTTTTAAGGAGCATACGTTTATGCACTTACGAGGAAAATATGGAGGCCTGGGGTGATAGCTAAGTCAATAAAGTACTTATTTGCAAAATGAGAACCTCCAAGAGGTCCAAGTTCTATCTTTAAGAACCCATGTTAAAAAAGTTGCGTGGTGGTTGCATGCTTTGTAACTCCAGCTCCGCAGTTCTGGGAAGGTGAACACGGGCAAATCTCTTAGGCTGACTGGTCAGCCAGCTTTTTCTGCTGGGCTGATACCAGGCCAATGAGAGACACTGTCCCAATAAACAAGGTGGGTGGTGCCTGAGATTGACCTCTGGCCTATATATGTACCTGCACCCCCCCCCACACATACATGCACCTCTCACATACACATGTGTACCTACACACATAGATATGTATACAATCCATATCTATACAGAGGACAAAAACATCTGGAAATGGCTTTGTTGTAAACTTTTAAGAAGAACTTGAACTTTTTATTGCAGTTAATCTTAAGCAAGAAGTAACACTACTTCTGTTAAAAAAAGTTACATAAAGTAATGGAATTTGAGGAACTTGGTTATTCCTGTGGAAGAGTTAAATAAACAGTATATATTCTAAATATTAACTTTTTCATCTTTTATTGGTATCACATGTTATACTTAATTTAGTTTCTCTCTGTGCTGGACTTCTGTCTCTGGCTGCCTCTTGCCTCAACCCAAGTTATTCCCACTATAGCATCACTGTGCTTGTTTTCAGATTGAGCCTCTTGTTAATGTATTCTATTTTGAGGAAGCAGATTTTAAAAATTGTCATTGGTTACTTTTATTCTGCCATAATTAAGGACTCAAGAAAGTAATGGTTCTTGTTTTATTTTCCTTGAATGGCATACAAATCGTACACAAAATAGGTCAAGACCAAGGTAATTTTATCAAGGACCTTTTAGAGAACTGGGATCTAGTGGTTTCTTCTGAAAACAAGTAAACAAAAAAGATTAACCACATGACCTAGAAAGAAACTGAAAAATGCTGATATTTCAAGTATGGGATAAATTGTGATAGTTCAACATGGAAAGTTCCTGGTATAGTAGGAAGGAGAAGAAAGTGAACAGGAGTAGATTGTTTAGCTACTTGTCATATGGTAGAGAGACCCAAATGCTATGTTAAATTGGGAAAGTTGTTAAGTAGGAATAATTATAACAAAAATGAAAAAGCTGAAGGAAAACATTCTCAAAAGCAAGACTAAAGTATTGATTGTTGCTGCCTTTACATGGATGGAGTCCAGTTTGAAACTATATTCCTTATAAAAGAGGAGGGGATGGGATTTGACTGTTTCTCTTGCCATACAGTTCTCTGTTTAGACTCACTACTATGTGAGTCAAAACTTCAGTTTACTTCCTATAACTTATATTTTCTCACTTTTCTTTTGTGGTGCTGGGGATCAAACCCAGGGCCTCTCACAGGTTATCTTTATGTGGTTCTCAGTAGTAGTAGCAACCCATTTGTTGCCAGTAGCCTTATTAAAGTGAGCAGATGATTGGGAGTAAAACAGATTCGAGTTGGAAAGATGGGGAGAGATTCCATTCTATAATATGAAACTAAAGCAAACTAGCTGACTTTGTTTTCCTTGCCGGTCCTATTTCATCCTACACATAACTAGAGAAATCCCCCTTAAGGAGTTTTATTTGGCTGTCCCAGTCCTCAAATGACAGCCACTTGTCCTATGCATTTTCTTTTTCTTTTTCTTTTTTTGTTTTTGTTTTTGTTTTTTTTTTTTGGTCTTTTTGAGAGAGGTTCTCCCTTTAGTCTTAGCTGGCCTGGAGCTCACTCTGTAGACCAGGCCGGCTTTGAACTCATGGAGATCCGCCTGCCTCTGCCTCCATAGTACTGGGATTAAAGGCGTGCGCCACCACACCCTGCATCCTATGCATTTTCAAAGCCTTCAAGGCTGACAACAGAGATTTCATTCTTCCTGTTTCTTCATTTTCCTAGATGGTCCTACAGTCCTAGAGAAATCTACTTATTTTGCCCAGAAACATTCTCTTCTTCATAATTCTTAATTTTGTTCAATTTTATCTTTAAAATATGCCCTCTCCAAATCACCTCTCTCCACAACAAGCAGTATTCAGGGAAAGAAAGGACTTGTTCCTATGGATTCTGGTTTGTTTGCATCGCTAATATTTGTCCTGCATTGTCCACACCCACAGGCCCACACACAGAGGTGACCCTCTCTAAGTATCCCTTGGTTTTTTTCCCCTCTCTTCCTCCCCTGTTTCCTTCTGATAGTTTATTCCTTTCCCATTTAAGCTCTTTCCTTGCCACTCTTCTTATCTGCCTTCTTCCCATTTGTTTTTCTGTTGGTCACTGGGACTAAAGTAGGTCATATAGTACAGGAAATTCTAAATTGGAACTTGAGTTTGTATCATCACAGCCTTCTTTAATACCCCATTAAAAACATTCCTTCAATGTGTTATTTAAATACATCACTCCAACTCCTTTATTTAGATGAGAATGGGTAGGTCCCCAAACCCAAGTTCAGTTCCCAATGAAAGATTACTGACAGGGGTCTAATTTAGAATTCAGCTCGTGCCTCAGTCACATGGTAAAGGCTCCTTTTCTTGTTTAAGCATGTGAGCCACATATGTATGTGTTCAACATCCAGCATACAGTATTGCTCTCCAAGTAAATAGAAATTAAACATCACTTTTATGATATGGAACACCTGAAACTTTTCTTCAAAATACTTAGTGGCTATCAACATCCATCTTAAAATGTGATTGAATGTAGGAAAGTCATATCATTCTGTTGCTGATTTTACATTTTGGATTGTAGGTCTTATCAGCTGCAGCAGCTGCTGGTGTGTCTGTAGCCTTTGGGGCGCCTATCGGTGGAGTATTATTCAGCCTGGAAGAGGTAATGAATGACCTCTAACTATGTGTGGAGTGTGTGTATGCTTTGATACCAGAAATCTTGGCCAATACATATGTGTGTTGTGGTCCCTGAGAATTCTGTCCAACTTTGCCCTTTGCCATGTAAACAAATTTCTGGAGAGTTTTTGTCCTTGACTATAATTTGGGCAGCCTCAGTATTTCATTTGAAACACTTTCTACTTACTGACCATTGGCTTTCTCACCTTCTGTCTTCTAGGTCAGCTACTATTTTCCCCTCAAAACATTGTGGCGTTCATTCTTCGCTGCTCTGGTGGCAGCATTTACTCTACGCTCCATCAATCCATTTGGAAATAGCCGCTTAGTTCTATTTTATGTGGAGTTTCACACCCCGTGGCATCTTTTTGAGCTTGTGCCATTCATTGTGCTGGGCATATTTGGTGGTCTGTGGGGAGCTCTGTTCATCCGCACAAACATTGCCTGGTGTCGGAAGCGTAAAACCACACAGTTGGGCAAATATCCTGTCATCGAGGTACTCATTGTGACAGCCATCACTGCCATCTTGGCTTTCCCCAATGAATACACCCGGATGAGCACGAGTGAGCTAATTTCTGAGCTGTTCAATGACTGTGGCCTTCTTGACTCCTCCAAGCTGTGTGATTATGAGAACCATTTCAACACAAGCAAGGGTGGTGAGCTGCCGGACAGACCTGCTGGCGTGGGAGTCTACAGTGCCATGTGGCAGCTGGCTTTGACACTCATACTGAAAATTGTTATTACTATATTCACCTTTGGCATGAAGGTGAGGAATTCTTTTGGTACTCAGTGTCTTCTGTGTGCCTATGGGCTTTGGAGGGCAAAGCCAAAGTATCCTATAGTCCTGATAGCTCATGTGTGCTGGGCTTTTAACTCCCCCTAGTATGATTCTTCCAGCCCTGAAGCCTCTTCACCCCCATTGTTCCCATGACTCTGCTAGACAATAGTAACTGTTTCAAATAGTCAAAGCCAATATTAGGTTAGTTGGAAAGCTTAGTGATGAGATTTTAAAAAGAAATATTTTCTCCTTTTCTATATAAAAATACATTTTTTCCCGAAAAAAGAAGGTAAGGTATTTTGTATCAAAGTGCAATATTTGACCAACTGCCTTATAGAATACTTATTATTTTTTTAAGGTTATTTTATTTTATTTTATTTTATTTTATTTTATTTTATGTTTTGTTTTTTTGAGATGGGGTCTCCCTGTAGCCGCAGCTGTCCTGGAACTCACTCTGTAGACCAGGCTGGCCTTGAACTCACAAAGATCCACCTGCCTCTGCCTCCCACCTGGCTGCCTTATAGAATAGTTATATAGGATGGATTTTAGAGTTAAAGAAGCACAGTTTTAGCCTGAACCTCATGAGGTTAGTGACTTTCCACCATCTTTTAAAAATATTTGTATTTATGGGCTGGGCATGGTGGTGCACACCTTTAATCACAACACTTGGGAGGCAGAGGCAGGTGGATCTCTGAGTTCAAAGCCAGCCTGGTCTACATAGTGAGCTCCAGGCCAGCTGGGGATACAGGGAGACCCTGTCTCAAAAAAAAAAAAACCCCAAATATTTATTATTTTTATTTTATGTGTATGAGTATATTGCCTTCATGTATGTAAGTACACCCATCCTGTGAAGTGCCTGCAGAGGTCAGAAGAAGGCATCTGATCCCATAGAACTGGAGTTACAGACAGTTGTTAGCCTCCATGTGGGTGCTGGGAATTGAACCCAGCTCTTCTGCAAGAGCAGCCAGTGTTTGTACCTGCTGATCCATCTCTCCAGACCTGAGGTTATCAATGTTCCACCATCTTTAAAATTTTTTTTTTGTCTTTTTGAGACAGGGTCTCCCTGTAGCCCCAGCTGGCCTGGAACTCACTGTGTAGACCTGGCTGGTCTTGAACTCACAGAGATCGGGCTTGCCTCTACCTACTGAGTGCTGGGATTAAAGGCATGTGCCACCATGCCCGGCAATGTTCCATCATCTTGACCACTAAAATAACAAATAACAACTTTACCTCAGGGCCACACTCCTGTGTCATGCAATTGGCCTGGCATCGTAATTAAATTAAACCCTCCCTTAAAACTAAAAAAAAAAACAACAACAACAACAACAACAATAAAATAGCAAGTTCATAGAGTGTAGCCCAATACATACCTAAATGAAGTTTTTGCAATTAGTATCAGTGCTCACTTGTTGACTCCATTTCTTAGATTAATATTAAAATAGTTAAAGTATCATAAAAAACAGATGGCATGGGCCAGTGAGATGGCTCAGTGGGTCATAGTGCTCCTTGCCAAGCTTGATGTCCTGAATTTGGTCCCCAAAACCCACATGGTAGGAGGCAAAAACAACTTGTCCTCTGACCTCCACATGTAAATGCATGCACACACACAAAATAAATGGGGAAAAAACAAACAAGCATGTTCTTATATACAGAAGCTATAAAACTTGATCTCATACAACAGAGAGTAGAATGATGAGAAGAAAATACCTTTTGATAGGAGGATTAAGTTCCAGTGCTGCATAACAAAATATGATGACTACAACAATCATTTATTATACATTTCCTGTTTTTATGTATATGAGTGCCTGCATGTGTGTAAGTGTACCTGTTGACGTCATACAATGCCCAAGGAGGCCAGAAGAGGGCATTGGATCCCCTGGAACTGGAGTTACGGGCAGTTATTAGCTGTCATGTGGGTGGTGGGAATCGAATCTGGGTCCTCTGCAAGAACAGCCAGTGCTCTTAACTGCTGAGCCATGTTTTCAGCCCCTTATTATACATTTCAAAAGAGAAGAGGGGATTTTGAATGTTCCCAAGACAAAAACATAAAAAATGTTCAAGTGACAGATTTGATTATTATAAATATTCAAGTGATAGACTTGATTATTATGTATTATATACTTATATCAAAATATCACACTGTACTCAATAAATATGTACAATTATTATGTCTTGCTTAAAAGCAGGCCTGGCATGTTCTATTTTTAATGCCTGTTATAATTTACATGTTTCAGAAGAAACAAAAATGGAAAGTTGGTTAAAGTATTTTCTTCCTCCTTCCTCAATTTCCATGTTTGTTTCTTCTGTTCCACACCCTACTACCAAATCATTCCCTCTATTCTCCATGGAAAGAGATTTGAATCAGGGATAGGATGGAGACTGAAAAGTTTTCAGTGCCTCTTGGGTCAGTTTTAACCCTGTTGTTTCATTGTTTTATTTATGGGGAATCTGTAGATCCTAAGGACATCAACTTCCAATGCATTCCAAAGTCAAATACTCATTATTTAAGAATGCTATGCTATTTATGTTTATTATCACTTAATCCCTTAATATTAATAATTCCTAGTAGTTACGAAAAAAACAGGAAGATAGGTGAATTTTCCTCTTTTGTTAAACATGCACTTATGTTCATTTAAGATTTTTATTTGTGGGCTGGAGAGATGGCCTTGCGGTTAAGAGCACTGACTGCTCTTGCAGAGGACCTGGGTTCGATTCCCAGCACCCACATGGCAGCTAAGAACCGTCTTTAACTCCAGTTCCAGAGGAATCCGATGCCCTCTTCTGACCTCCATGGCATTGCATGACACGGGTACACCAACCTACATGCAGACAGTACACTCATACACATAAAAATAATAAATAAATTTAAATTAAAAAAAATTAAAAAGATTTTTATTTGTGGAGCTGGAGAGATGGCTCAGGGCTTAAGAGCAGTAGCTGCTCTGCAGAGGACCCGGGTTCGAGTCCCAGCACCCACATGGCAGTTAACTATCTATAACTCCAGTTCCAGGAGATCTGATACCCTCTTCTGACCTCCATGGGCATTGCATGACACAGGTGGCACCTACACACATGTAGGCAGGCAATACACTCATACACATAAAATAAAAATAATAAAAATTTAAAAAAATAAAATTTTTATTTGTTTAGTTTTTATGTTGTTATAAAGCACATGGATACACCCATGCCATTCTTTTGGTATGATTGATGTGTTAGGACTTAATATGTAAGTGTGTTTGTGAACATTCAATTTAAATCCCAGCAGTAGTGTTCATTAACTCTTGAGAGAATGAGTTAACCTCTTTGAACCTTGGGGTCTGTAATTTGGGAATAATAATGCCTACTCCCTGGGGTTGTTATAGAGCATGTATAAAATCTTATATGTAAAACATCCAGCATAGAACTTGGTAGTCAATGAAGGGTATGTTGGTGTTGATAAAAATTTAGAATTGGGGGAAAATGTCTGCATATATAAGAAACTCCATCTATTTTCCTTTTTCTTTGGGAAAGGCCTAATTTCTGCCTCCAGTTTTGTGTTGGTCTGATGGACCCCGAATCAGGGTAAGCTTCTTCGCAGTCATCCTTGCCTGCACGTCCCAGAGAACCTCTAGTGTCCCTGTAGTGTTACACAAGTCTTTGCAGCCACTTGCTAGCATAGTGCATAGTTAAATTGTCATTGGCCTGTTTGCTTCGCAGAGGGTCAGTCCTCCAGCCTTTCCATATGTAAAGCAACCACATGAGTCTCACTTCCCATCTCTTGCTTTGTTTTTGCAGATCCCTTCTGGTCTCTTTATTCCTAGCATGGCTGTTGGGGCTATTGCAGGCCGTCTTTTAGGAGTAGGAATGGAGCAGTTGGCTTATTACCACCATGACTGGGGCATCTTTAACAGCTGGTGTAGTCAGGGAGCTGATTGCATCACACCTGGCCTTTATGCCATGGTTGGAGCTGCAGCCTGCTTAGGTGAGTAATATTTGCTTTGGTTTCAAAGAAGTTACCCTCCCAGTGACGTCCAAATGAAGAGCAGTATGAAACGCAGTAGATTGAAGACTTTTTTCATGATCATCTATTTCTTAAGTACTTTAATACAACTAACTAATTCTACTTTCTCACATGGGGGAAGTAATGAGAAGTCTGGACAAAGATAACTACATTTATTTATTTATTTACTTATTTATTTATTATAGGATCAAAAATTATCTACATGTAGTGGCACATACCTGTAATTTCAGCTTTCAGGAGGCTAAAGCAGGATGATCTTGAGTTCCAGGCCACTGTAGCCTACATAGCAAGACCTTGTTTCAAAACCAAACCAAACCAAAACAAAACAAAAAATTTAAAATAACCTAAATTTGAACATTAAGGAACTTATAAAATAAATTATGGTTCATCTGTGTATTATATAGGCCTTAAATTGATATTGTTATGTTTAATAATTTTTGCCTGTGGGTATGTACATGTGTATGATGCTGAGGATTAAACCCAGGGTATATGACATACTAGGCAAGCACTCTCCCACCAACCTATATTCTAAGCTTTCTTTATATTTTTAAATTTTTTTATTTATTTTTTTATGTGTATTAATGTACTGTCTGCATGTAGGTTTGTGCACCCATGTCATGCAATGCCGCGGAAGTCAGAAGAGGGTGTTGGATTCCCCTGGAACTGGAGTTCTCCTGGAATTGGAGTTACAGACGGTTCTCAGCCGCCATGTGGGTGCTGGGGATCGAACCCGGGTCCTCTGTAAGAGTAGTCAGTGCTCTTAACCGCTAGGCCATCTCTCCAGCCCATATATTTTTTTTATTTTGAGACAGAATCTCACTAAGATGTTAGTTTCTAATTCTAATCTCACTAAGATGGCAGACATTCAACTTGTAATCTTCTTTGCTTCAGCCTCTGGAGTAACTGGGGCTACAGGCTTGTGCTACAAGGCTCTGCTATGTTTAGCATCTTTCAATATGGTCTTCAAGTTTTTTAAAATGAACTTCATTTATTTTGTGGCGGGGAGGAAGGGGCGCATGTATGAGTGGGTAAGAGGTCAACTTGCTGGAGTCCTTTCTTTCTACTATGTGGGTTCCAGGTTCTCCAGTTGGCCGATTTGGCAGCCAACGCTTTATTCTTGTGCCCTCTCTTTAACTTTTTTTTTTTGTATTAATGTGATTTTAAATTGGTAACAGTATGTCAAATATTTCAAACACAGCAAAAGAAACGGGTGGTACAAAGCCAAACATAATATGAGTCGACCTATTACCTGTAGACAGTAAGCTGAAGTTTTCTACAATGGGTATGCATTACTTTTATAATTAGGAACAAAAAAGCAACAAAATAAGAAAATCCTGGAAGTATTCTTTCTACTTTGTTGTTTTTAGAAATCTAAGTCATGTCTGACAATGACATGACTAAAACTGTGCTTTAATGTGATCTGGAGTCTGCTAAGCCGTTGGCAAGACCCTGTTCTGGCATCATTTCTAGTAAGCTTTTCTTGGATGGGACATGTGACAGACACGCAATTTTTTTTTTTACTTTTATTTATTTATTTATTTTTTGCATGTGTATCAATGTACTGTCTGCATGTAGGTTTGTGCACCCGTGTCGTGCAATGCCGCAGAGGTCAGAAGAGGGTCTCGGTTTCCCCTGGAACTGGAGTTCTCCTGGAATTGGAGTTACAGATGGTTCTTAGCTGCCATGTGGGTGCTGGGGATCGAACCTGGGTCCTCTTCAAGAGCAGTCAGTGCTCTTAACCGCTAGACTATCTCTCCAGCCCAGACACGCAATTTGTAATGAAACCAGTTTGTTTCCTTTGTGTGCTTCTTTTCAGGTGGGGTGACTCGGATGACCGTTTCTCTTGTTGTCATAATGTTTGAACTGACTGGTGGCTTGGAATATATTGTGCCTCTGATGGCTGCAGCCATGACAAGCAAGTGGGTGGCAGACGCTCTTGGACGGGAGGGCATTTATGATGCCCACATCCGCCTCAATGGATACCCCTTTCTTGAAGCCAAAGAAGAATTTGCCCATAAGACCCTGGCAATGGATGTGATGAAACCTCGGAGAAATGATCCTTTGTTGACTGTCCTTACTCAGGACAGTATGACTGTGGAGGATGTAGAAACTATAATCAGTGAGACCACGTACAGTGGCTTTCCAGTGGTAGTGTCCCGAGAGTCACAAAGACTCGTAGGCTTTGTTCTTCGAAGAGATCTCATTATTTCAGTTGGTAAGTTTCCAAAAGAGGGATAAGGAAACCCAATAAATATGTATGCAATAAGGGAGACAGAGGGAAGAAGGAAGGGCCTGGTTAAGGGACAGGAGGATAGAACTAGCACTTGAGTTTTCAACTTTTCATTTCCTTCTGATCAAACAGAAAATGCTCGAAAGAAACAAGATGGGGTTGTGAGCACTTCCATCATTTATTTCACCGAGCACTCCCCGCCAATGCCTCCGTACACTCCGCCCACCCTGAAGCTGAGGAACATCCTGGATCTTAGCCCCTTCACTGTGACTGACCTTACACCAATGGAGATTGTAGTGGATATCTTCCGCAAGCTGGGGCTGCGGCAGTGCCTGGTTACACACAATGGGTGAGCATTCTTAAATGAGGGTAGATTGGATTGTGGGAGAAAGTGAATATGGAGGTAAAAAGGAGAACTCAAATTTAACTTAACATTGAAAGTACTTTTAGATATTTTTAGAAGCTCTGAGGTAAAGGTAGATGTGTTTATCATTATAGACAATTAAAAAAAGGAGTTCGCAGAAGAGAGTGTGTTTGAGAGATGCACATTGTTAGTTGCACGTTATCAATAACTCAGTTTCTCCTCTAGCAAGGAAGGAACTATGTTGTTGTACACAGGGATCTCTGGTATTGTAATGGCATCAGGCAGGATGTGTCTAGTACAGTTGTACCCCCAACCCTTTGGATATAACTTCCAAGGCCACCATTGAATGCTTGAAACTTTTGATAGCACTGGCCCCCATATCTACTATATTTTCCTATATACAGACACTTGCGATAAAGCTTAATTTATAAGTCAAATACAATAAGAAATTTAAAGCAATAGATACAAAATAGAACAATTATAATAATATATTATAATAAAAGTTTTGTGAATACAGTCTCTCTTTCTCTCCCTCTCTCCCTCTACTCCCCTATAAAAAAAATACTCACTGAGCTTTTGGACCATGATTGACCTTGAATAACTCAACTTATGGTTATAGGAGACTGCTGACCCAGCATTTGGGTAGTAGAACAAGGATAACCAGGAGTTCAAGGTCAGTCTCAGCTATATAATGAGTTGAGGCCACCCTGGGCTATATGAGACTCTGTCTTTAAAGAGAGGCACTTTTTGGCACTTATAATCCCTCTGTTATTATTTGAGAACAAGAAGTCCATGTTTCAGTGATGTCTAATGGTCTACACAAGGGTCCCTGTTAGTAGATGTAGACTCTGCATCACAAATCTTTGAACTCCCAAGGTTCTTTACTTCTGGGTTACTTCTTGTACACTTCCTGCTATAATTACCAGGAAAGAGTGCAGGTTGAGTAGATGATTGGAGTTTTTTTAACACCCTATGTTAACAAGTATATAAGAACCCCCTCTTCTAAAATGTGGAAGTTGTATAACAACTATTGTACAGGAATTAAATCAGTGGGTAGACTTTTTTTAAATTTTATTTATTTTTGTATGTGTATGAATGTACTATCTGCATGTAGGTTTGTGCACCCGTGTTGTGCAATGCGGTGGAGGTCAGAAGAAGGTCTCGGATTCCCCTGGAACTGGAGTTCTCCTGGAATTGGAATTACAGATGGTTCTTAGCCCCCATGTGGGTGCTGGGGATCGAACCCAGGTCCTCTGCAAGAGCAGTTGGTGCTCTTAACTGCTAGGCTATCTCTCCAGCCCTAGACTTTTTCTAATAGGTTTGTTAGCATTTACTGAAACCCTAACTGATGTGAGAAGGTATTCCACTGTCTTCTGGGAAGATACAAGAATGAAGAAGTTTCCACTGTTACAGGGAAGAGGAATATACACAAGTGATTATAGGACAGAGAAGAGAAGAGCCTGCATAGAACACACTGTTGCTGGGAGCGGGGCAGAGTCACTGCTGGCTTGTAGGAGCAGGGAAGTTCTGGAAGTGGGGCGGATTTGAACTAGGCTGTAGTAGGTAGGTAAAATTCCTAGTTTAGAGAGCAGTATTTATACCAAGGGAATTGCAGGACCTGTGACCTGGAGGTAGAAATGGTTTTGTGTATTCAGGGAAGCATGCATTATTCCATTTGTCTGAGGCACATATCCTACTCCTGTTAGCTCATCATTCTGCAAGTGAAGTTGAAAGACAAATTTGAGAAGAACTGAGGAGGACAAGAATCGCTTTTAGTTGGGGACACTATTTTCACTGTGCATTTATTTCAGTTTTGTTGTATTTGTCTTTCAGGCGGTTACTTGGAATCATTACCAAAAAGGATGTGTTAAAGCACATAGCACAGATGGCGAACCAAGACCCCGATTCCATTCTCTTCAACTAGAATCACAGGGTTGTTGTGGAAACAAAACAGGAAGGACATGGCAGACCATGGATATATTTTATTAACTGGGTACCCAAAACACATTTCCCATATTTGGATGGTGAAGTCATATTAGTGTATCATCTCTTTCCTACAAGTTAACCAGTTGCACTACATAATCTCTGGAAATTAATCTCTTTAGGAGAAAATACAGTTAGGCTTATGGGATATTTCATTACGAAGGGTTCACGAAAGAATATACAAGATTGCTATGGTTTAATTATATTTGTTCTTTAATTTTAATTTAAAAGTAATTGTTAGCCAGTATGCGATCACTGAAAACTATGCAAGAAAAATTCCAACTATCCAGGCATATAGCCTGCAGGAAACTCATTAAAAGTCATCTTGGGGGACTCTAACTGTCATTGGTAGAAGATGAAGTGTAAACTAAGGGGCTTTGCTTTTCAAACCACAGAAAGGAAAGCCAGAAGGAAATAGTAATGGCAACTTCTAGACTGTGAAGATTCAGTTCAAATCTTATCCTTATCCTGTTACAATATTTAGCATTTTTAGTTTGTTATGTGTGTATGTATATGTTAATTTTAATTTCTGATTATAAGACAATGCTGCTTTGGTTAATCTCCTCTTGATGAATTGAGAGAGGTTGACTTTGATAGCTTGCTTGTTCCTGGTACTCCTTTGACGTGCACAAAGTTAAGTTATAGAGCTTTATCCTTGTGTGCAAAAAAGGCTAAATTTCCAGATGGTATATGTTAGCTAGTAGACAAGAACTGTGTCACGAGATTGTTAGAAATGATTTCTTCTAGCTTCCTTGAAATCAAGATAATCAAAGTTCTAGGCAAAAGTCAATGAGTAAGAATTTCACATTTTTGTGAAGTCCTAACTAAACCTCTTACCCAGATGCCACCTCCACGAATGAAGGTGCTTTAGGCTTCTAGTGTATGCTAAGAACAGCATATGAACCTGGGTTTAGGTTGCATACTGGTAAATCAGGGAAGACTCAGAGCTGCGTCTGCATCCCGGTGCATTCTTTTAGAAAGACTACCAGTTCTAAAATAACTGGACACTTGAGCACCTTCCAGTAGAGTATGCACAAAAGGCCAGTGCTGTCCCCAGGTGCATAAAGTAGGCTCGTGACACCTTCACATAATACTGAAGGTGTTGGAATAGGATAGGGAGCTGAAACCATCTCAAGGGTGCATCCTTAGAGATCTAACTAAAACGAAGAGCCATCCTAAGACCTGGGGTATGGACAAGGCCTCGTGACACCAAAGGTGCTTGTACCCAGTTGCAAAGGTGCCTGTCTCAATTTCTTACCACAAGGTAGTTAAAAAATAACATAAGGACGCCTGGTGTAATTAATGAGCCATCACCATCATTCCAACCACTATTTCATTTTTCTATCATTTTAAGCATGTGCAGTTATTCTCCCACCACTTTGTTTGCCTTTCTTCTCCTCAACACTGACTCCTCTTTGGAATGGAGTACTGTGTTTGGTTAATCATTCCTAATAACAAAAAGGATACCTACCAGGGCTCGTTAAATTGTAAGCCAAGGCTCAGCGGTCTCATAGCACTTGAACTAGAGGTGACACACAGACATTTTTTTTTAACCCTGTATTCTTATTGCTTCAAAATGCTAGATTCTTCATTATCCAGGGATGAGTAGCTGGGACTTATTTTTATTATCTTTAATATAGTAAGGAAGCACCAAAGTTTCTCCTTTTAAGACCATTTTAATGCAAAAGCATGCTTCATGGTATCATAGCCATGTCTTGTTCCTTCTATGCCACTACATTCTTTGTTTTAGACAAGACTCTTTGTCTGATCACCCAGTGTTTTATGTGGAGATCAAAGCTCTTATGTATTTCTGGTTCAGCACCTACCTTATTAGTCAAGTTTGAAAAACAGGATGGCCAAGCAAGGTTTGGTCATATGTCATGGAGCAGTAGGGGCATGAAGAGTGTCTTGTTTCCTTCTGTGTACCTTCTAGTTTGTTTTCTTCATTGTAGACAGCTGAGCCACTGTTAAGGTGCTACTTCAGAGAATATAAGAAATCAGATAACACTGTGCCAAGATATACTTTCTAGATGCTAAGCACCGATTGGCCCTTCAGAGAATTGTCAGTATCCCCTTGATACCTTTTTCCTGGCATATCTCATTTATTAACCTCAGTTTCTCAGGAATCCTTGCAGCTTGTATACCATATATATATATATATATTATGTAAATATAGAAGTAGCTGTAGTGTTTAATGTTCACTATAGGTCCAACCCTATGGTTTGGCTCAAAGTTTAGCTAGTTCTGAGTGGAGTACTCTGCAAGATTTCTATCTCAACACCTGGACACGCAGTGGTTCTTGTCTTGAGGTAAAGGAAAGTAAGTTTTTCCTGCCCTTGCCATTCCAATTAGTTAGATATTCTTAATAAAAAACAAAGCCAATATAGGGAGGTATGTCAGCAGCCTCAAATGACCACATACCTCAGCGGCAAAATACTGGATAATTTATGATTTTAAGATGAATTGAGACAAATTTATTTTGGTACTGGAAAGAAATTGCCTGATGTAAGGGAAGTGTTTACAGAAGAATGCCAATAAACGCTTCAATAGAGTTTGGATTTTTCCAAGGAAATCTCTCTGGAGGGTGTCTAGCTGTGAAGGGAGTTCATGGGTTTGTAAAAGTCTAACTGTTCTATTGTAAATCTTCACATCTCCAATTTAAAGAACCTAATGGAGCTGAAACGAAGTGTATAGTGAGCTAAATTGGAGGGAATAAACAGGGGAATGACAATGTAAAATAATGGCTGTTAAAGACCATTTCTACTTCAATATTTGGTTGGAAATAAATAAGTTGCAATACCCTCCTCTCTCGCCCCAGCATCTTGGCTCAGCCCAGCTGTAGAGTAGAGGTGGTGTGATGCCCAGAAGAGAGCCTCTGGTGGATCAGCTGACATTGATGCTTCAAATTTGCCAGCTGCTAGAGCACACTATTAATCTGCTGATTGAATTGCAAAGTGATCCAATTGTTTTGGCACCAAACCCTTTACAGGAAGAACAAGGGCCTTTCTAAAAAAAACAGATCTTTAATATTTGGGCTGAACTTTACTGTCTTAAAAAAATTCTTAATTTTTGTAACCACCTCTGGAATTGCCTGAGTTTCATTGGAATGACAGAAGAGCCCTGCTTAACAAAAGGTATGAGTGGTGTCAGATGGCATGAAGAAAGTCATCCATGTACCAGGCACCAGTCTATGCAACCTTGCATTAGATGGCCAGAAGCTGCTTGATTATGTGCCTCAAAGGGAGAAAAAAAACAAGTCTAGGCTTCCCAACCAAACTTGAGCTTCAAAGTACTCTTTGGCTTAAGGACAGCATGGTTTCATGGAGAGGTTGACCTAAGGCAACTGCTGAAGGAGAAATGTCTAGATGATAAGCTTTTAATAACATTTAGGGCCCTATTATGCCCTTATTATATATTGAAAAGAAAAAGGAATTGTCTCTGATGCAGCTCAGGAGCTGGATAAGTTTATAGATAAATGGGTGAAAGGCGTTGGGTGATTTTAGATTTTGCTTCTGTTTCACTTACTTTACCCAAGGAGAGAGTGTATTTGCAACTTCAAGCTAATCTTTCCATTTGTTGGCCACATTCTCATTCCTAAACATCTGGATCTGGGCAAAGATTTGAAGAGATGAAGGGAGAAAAAAGTGTCTTTTTTCCCTATATGATGTTTGTCTGATTTTGCTAAATCCCACAAAGAAAGAATGTGATATGTGGAATTTGCCTTTCTTGGATGGGGCTTATCAGGCCACCCAGCCTAATCTTGAAGTCAGAAATTCCTACCTCTATGTTGTTACCAAAGGGTCTTTGGCCTCCATGTGCACACTTGCTGAATGAATGTTTTGCCTGAAGTTTGGCCTTTTGAGGAGAAACAGCATGTGTGGCAAAACCCAACCTCTGCCTCTTCCTCCCCAACAGTGTTCTCTTTTGTTCTCCATACCATGCCCTAAATTCACATCTCTCTCCATTTTTACAAGCATGCTGTTTTGAATGTGGACTTTGATGGGGACAGAGAAGAGATTCTGAGAACAGAGAATGGCAGCTCCTCAGATTATGGGGCCATTGGCACTTTGTTCACTCCATGGTAGGGGCCAAGGCCAGCAATACTGGAAGTGTTGGGGGCTTTAGCTGTATTATGTACTAGTCCAACTGTGTTGGAATTTGGGGATGGTTTAGGTTTTAATTAGAGAGGTTCAGTTTAGTGAATGGGGAAGAAGGACCTGTGGTGGTGGTTGTCAGAACAGGAATGTTCAGCTTCACTGTCATGTAGAGGGTACCTCAGAATATGATTCTTCAAGAATGCTTCTTTTCCTTCCTTTTTACTTTGTTCCTTCTTTACTTTCTCCCTCGTTGTCCTGCCCTTAGGTTTTTAAATAAGTATTTACTCTTTTTTTTAACTATATATTTGGTCCTTTGGAACTTTATAATGATTAAAATTTATTCCATTCAAGATAAAATGAAATGTTTAATATTTTGTTCATTGTCTTTTGAAGCTATGCTGCTAACCAGGTACAGGCCAGAAAGGAATTGGGCCTGACAGCATCTTGGTCATGTCACCTAAGGGTAACAGTGATGTGATGATGGTGACCAAGGCTAGCCTCCTGTTCATACCTCTGCCCATTCATTTCTGGCCATGGGAAATATACCAACTATTGGGTGAGCCATTGGAGCCAGAAGGATCGGAAGGGCCAGAATCCAGCCCATGGGCATCATGTGAATTACTCTGTAGGAAGCTAATTTGTAGGGCTGGCTTCAACTGCCAAAGAAAACCTGTCTGACTGGACATTTGAATTCCTGAGACTTGGTCAAAGTTCAGCTGAAGCTATTGCATAGAACCCTGCAGTAGCTCGGCATCCAGAATCAAGCTTTAACCAAAGCTAATGGGACCCAAGTTTCCACAGGAAGCTTGGTGCTGAGCTATTCAGATCAGTCATTTGTCTGAGTGTTGCCAACCCTTCAGCCATGCTTTTGTAGCTTTATCCTCACTTGCTTATATACATAGCCTGAGCCAAAGCTGTGGCTCACTGCTCACTTTGTTGTACTCCCTGGTTATGTATAATGACATAGGCGAAAAAGGAAAACACGAATTGGGGAGTAAGAAGACCTGGTTTCTATTCCTTATGCTTTTACTAACTAGCCTCAAGATCTTAACCGCTCTGTGCCTCAGTGTTCCCATCTGCAAAATGGGGATAGTGTAAATTGCCCTACCTACCTCACAGGGTTGTTGTGAGGATAAACTGAGACAATGAATGGAAAGCACCAGTAAGTGCTATGCAAATTGTAAGAAATGGAAACATTGTGTTCAAGGCAATGGAATGAACATAAGCAGAAAGGTTAATGAATTGTCCAGCCCTTTCTCTGTGTGGCTTAAACCTAGGTCGCCATTGCTTTATACATTTTCACTTAGCACAGATTTGTAATTATGCATGTAATAAAGCACAGCCTTACTCAAGCTAGTCCTGGTGTGCAGTTTTAATTTTGGATCACAGAAGAAAATACAAGGGTGTGGTGTAGAGTTTGCGGATGGAAATGTAGAAAGCAACTGCAAATACCTACTGGCAGGCTCACTTCTTTAAAAAAAAACAGTTAAGGGGCTGGAGAGATGGCCTAGCAGTTAAGAGCGCCGACCACTCTTGCAGAGGACCCGGGTTCGATCCCCAGCACCCACATGGCGGCCGAGAACCATCTGAAGCTCCAATACCAGGAGAACTCCAGTTCCAAGGGAATCCGACACCCTCTTCTGACCTCCGCGGCATTGCATGACACAGGTGCACAAATTTGCATGCAGACTGTACATTCATACACATACAGAAATAAATAAAAACAGTTAAATAATTTATGAGGGGCTGGAGAAATGGCTCAGTGGTTAAGAGCCCGGGCTGCTCTTGCTGAGGACTTGGGTTTGATTCCCAGTACCCACATGGTAGCTAACATCTCTCTGTAAATCCAATTCCAGGGAATCCATTGCCTTCTTCTGGCTTCCATGGGCATTGCATACATGTGTGAGGGTTCCTACTGCTGAGGGGGATGCTGGCCCATTGGCCAGCTATGAGACTGATGATCTCACAGCCAAACACTTGCTGAGGCTGATGGCCCTGTGATGTCACACAGCTGCAAGACTGATGGTCTTGTAGCGAAACACTCAGCCGTGGAACTGGTAATTCCGTGGCCCACACACAGCCATGAGGCTGCTGGCCTCCTGCCACAAGCCACCCAGCCGGGATGTCTTTCACTTGTGGGAGAATCAAAGTCTTGCACAGGAGGGTACAGATTAGGTGAAATAAATGAATATGACACCAGAGAGAGTTTTTGAATCTAGTGCACCTTTACTGAAATCAAATTAAGTTTTTATACAGGCAGGCAAAATGGCAAGCAAAGCTGCTGGCGTAACAGGCAAGAGGGGGGAAGGGTTGAGGTGACAGGCAGGGGATTTGCATATCCTCGGGAGCACAGGGCTTATTGCCTTGGCAACTTGCACCTGGGCTGCAAGGCCAACTTTTAGATAAATTTGTACATCAATGAAAGTTTTTACTGCTCACACTGTCTTGATAAGCGATAAAACAGTAGTCTTAGAATCACAAGCCATTAGCAGTCTTTGTCTCTTTTGAAGTTCCAATTAGTGTTTTTCTCATCCTTCCAGGGGCTAGAGCTTTCTCAAGGCCTTTTGTTATCTCTAGGTTGTGATTTAAGTTGCAAGCCTGAGAAAGGGGGCCTTTCAGCTCTCCATAAATTACACAGTGTTTTTCTTAAAGGAGAAATCCCTGCCAAGTGCCTTTAACTAAGTGTTACACTTTAATATGTATAACTGTAACTAAACTTTATCTTACTAGTTTTATTAGATGTAGCTTTCTGCTTAAAGGACTGAGTTTTATTATTATTAGTAGTAACTAACCTATGATCTCACTTAGTGTAATGTCTACAATATACTTTTAGGATAAAGGAGCCTTTAAATGTTGTATCTCTGTATGATTTTGCTTAGGTTCATGAGGCTTCTGTTTGCCTGAATTGTTTTTAAACATATTTAACTGTCCCTTGTCTGGGACTGAGGTTGTGCTGAGCTCGGGAGGGGTGTCAAAAGGCAATGTACAAAGTCCAACACTCATGAAGCATAACATCTTTGTAATGCATCCTGACCGGGTACTCTGTCACTCACCACCAGGGAGCTTAACCTCGCGAGGTTCTTATCTCCTCATCCGTTGTTACACAGACGACGCCGGAGTTGGTGTGACAGCCTCCTAGCTAAACCTGCAGCTGTGGAACTGGTAATTCCACAGCCAAACCCATGGCTGGGGGCTGCTGGCCTCCACAACCAAACAATCAGCTGAGGAATTGTTAATTCCCATGGCCCGACAAGCTGAAAAATTAGCTGTAAGATTGACAGCCCCATGAGCAATCTGGCTAAGGAAAACATGCAAAATAACAACCCAGAGATCTTGTCAGGTGGTACAACTTGTAAAAATTCCATTTATTTTATGCAACAGGCAGCTTATATAGGTTTGGGACAGGCAGCCCATACATTGTGTGACATCACCTCCCTGTGGCCAATCCCATACCTCCCACACCATCACATGTCATCCCAACTTGCATGGCGGAAAGAGAAGTCATGTGATATTTACTCGTGACTCTGAAGAATGCTGGCTGAAATGTTAGCTCACACATGTGGTACACCTACCTGCAGGCAATACACTCATGCACATAAAATAAAAATAAATTTTAAGCTTATGAAATACTTTTTGCACTTATACATTCAATTCTCTCCTGCCCCTCTTCATTCTAGGGTTGGAATCCAGCACCCCATATATTCTAAGCAACCATTCTACTACTGAGCTGTATCCCCAGCCTTAGTAGTGCCTTTTATTGTAAGAAGACAAATAATGGGCAGCTTGCATTTCTGAGACATTGCAGAATGTCTCATTCTGGACCTCATTCATTGTGGCTGCTCGAATGTTCTTTTCTTATATATTGGCAATGCTTTCTTGAGAATGAACTTGGAATTGTATTTTCCCCCTCCCTTAAGTTCTTAAAATGATTTAGAATAATGAATTTTGGCAGGCCGCCTCCTCCTCCTCCTCCTCCTCCTCCTCCTCCTCCTCATCTTTTTCAGATGGGGTCTCCCTGTAGCCCCTGGCTTGGAACTTACTATGTAGGCCAGGCTGGATTTGAACTCACAGAGATCTGCCTCTGCAACCACCTATAGCTTCAACTTCTTAGGGATACCATGCCTCTGGCATCTGCACTCATGTGCATATACCCTGATATCCCCTCTGTTATCCCCTCTGATATCCCCCCAATCATGGGCATATATCCCACACACAGACAGACAAGTAGATACATCACTTAAAAAATAAGTTAAATACTAGCTATCTTGCAGAGGAACTGGGTTCGAGTCCCAGCACCCACATGGCAGCTAAAACAGTCCCTAACTCAAATTCTAGGGGATCTGACACCCTCTTCTGACCTCCACGGGCATAGCAGGACATGGATGAACTTACATACATGTAGGCAATACACCCGTACTCCTAAAATAAAAATAATAAAATATTTTTAAAAATAAACCTTAAAAAGAATTGAAGAGCTGGAGAGATAGTTCAGCAAAGATTGTGCTCTGCTCTTGCAGAGGACACAGTTCCTTTCCCAGTACTTGTATTGGCTCCCAACTGCCTGTAACTCTAGCTCTAGGGCATCTTTTGGCCTCCATAGGGACTGCACTCATGGGCACAAACCTGTATACATGCACACAATGTTTAAAACATTAATAAATGTTGGGGTGAAGAGATGGCCTAGCAGTTAAGAGCGCCGACTGCTCTTGTAGAGGACCTGGATTCGATCCCCAGCACCCACATGGTGGCTAAGAACCGTCTGAATATCCAATACCAACCTACATGCAGACAGTACACTCATACACATAAAAAATAATAAAGAAAAAACTAAAGCATTAAACATTAAAAAATAAAATAAAACATTAAATGTTGAAATAAGTTCCTCCAGTGAATACGAGTCTTCTTAGTATCATCTTTCCGGTATGTTGATAAAATGCCTTCTGTGATAAACTCTTTAGAGTGATTTTGCAAATTAAAGTGGATGACTCTTGGAAAAGTGATCGCACATGCAACCATTACTTGTCACACATCCATGAAATGTAGAAAAGAAAGATCTACTTTGAAGTATGGTTTCTCTCTTTTCTTCCTGCATCTGACTCCTCCTTACTCCCTCCCTCTTAGCCAAATGGGCCTGGTGAGGCAGTGTAGATACCTCCAAGTTTTAGTTTAAGGGTTTCACTGTGTTTTTTGATCACAACTACAGTAGTGTTAACTTGGCATTTTGCTGCTGCCAAGAAAATTATTGCCTTTGGCTTTACTTGTTATCATTTTGGGAAGGGTTTCTTTGTATCAAAATAAGCCTGAAATCCTGGGATGGTGAGATGACTCAGCAGGCAAATGTGTGTGCTGCCAAGCATGCCGACCTGGGTTCAATCCTTGGCACTCGCATGGTGCAAGGAGAGCTCCAATGCCTGCAGAGTGTCCTCTGATCTCCCCATATGTGCTGTGCAGTGAGTACACCACTCTTGCACCTCCCACAATACACCAAAGAAGTATAACATAGTAAGTCTGAAATCCCACCACAGTTTTGGTTGTTGTTTTATGAGATGGTGCCATGTTGCCCAAGATGATCGTGAATTTGCTATTTATCCAACGGTGGTTTTGAACTGATCCTGCTGCCTCCCAACTGCTGAAATTAGAGCTGTACACCACCACACCCAACCAAAATTTTGGTTCTTGATGCTATTGATTTACTGGGACCCGTTTCCACACTACCACCATCCTGCCTGTATGTTATATAAATACCGCTCCATCTGTTTCTAGCTCTCAACAACTTATCATTAATTAAGAGTGATCAGACTATAAATTTATTGTTGTAGAACTCACACAAAATGTTGCTTTTCATGCTGAGCTTGGTGGTGCGTGACTTTAATCCCAGTACCCAGGAAGCAGAGGCAGGCAGATCTCTGTGAGATCAAGGCCAGGCTGGTCCACATTGTGAGTTCCAGGTGGGCTTGGACTAGGGAGACCCTGTAAAAAAAGAAAAAAAAAGCAAAACAAAACAAAACAAAACAAAGCCGGGCGTGGTGGCACACGCCTTTAATCCTAGCACTTGGGATGCAGAGGCAGGCAGATCTTTGTGTGTTCAAGGCCAGCCTGATCTACAAAACGAGTTCCAGGACAGCCGGAGCTACAGGGAGACCCCGTCTCAAAAAGACCAGAAAAAAACAAACAAACAAACAAACAAAAAAACCCTGAACCAAAAAGTTGCTTTGATGGAGTATGGCGCACACACTGATCCATTATCTGGTACCAGAGTGCCCAGAGAAAAACCTGGGAATGGCCACCAGATGTCAGTGCAATCATGAAAAGTACTGATGTGGCTAAGATTTGTCCACAAGATTTGGAAGGCAGGTAAATCAAGAAGCAGTAATTCATTATCTATAGCTGGGTATTAGGAATACTAAATTCAAACACAAAAATTATTGGGTTTATTAAACATTTTATATATGCTTTTAGACATAAAGTATATGCTTTTCTTAATTATGAACAGAATTCAAAGTTAGGTATGGCCCACCATGCCTATAATCTCAGCAGAGTTTAAGGCTAGCCTGTGCTATATAATAAGAGTCAGTCTCAAAAACACAAAGAGAAATATCAATTACATGGTGGTTTCTGCCTTTAAGAAGATTAAATGTTCCCATGTCTGAAAGTTGTTTCTTTATTATTTTTTATGTGTATGAGTGTACTGTCTGCATGTAGGTTGGTGCACCCATGTTGTGCAATGCCACAGAGGTCAGAAGAGGGTGTTGGATTTCCCTGGAACTGGACTTAAGACTGTCCTTAGCCACCATGTGGGTGCTGGGAATCAAACCCAGGTCCTGTGCAAGAGCAGTCAGCGCTTTTAACTGCTGAGCCATCTCTCTAGCCCCTGAAAGTTGTTTCTTTTTCAATGTAGTGAAAACAATTCAGGCAAGAAGGCTTGTCGAGATGGTTATATCATTTATTTTGTGATCAAGGCACTTTTGATAATGGGAGAGCCTTGACAGTTATCTAGGGACAAGAAGTATATCCCAGGAAACTATCCCAGGCAGAGAGAAACGCGCTTCCTGTTCCTTGGGCCTCTGCAGCTCCTGACTTTCATATTCCCAGTCTAGCTCCAAGTTGGCCCAATGCCTTCCCTAGGAGTTCAGACTCTGCCTTCCCCCTTGGTCTCCCTTGGATCTTCTGAACTCTCTTCTCTCATAATAAGCACTCCCAAGTGCTTGAGCATTGGGCATAGTCTCAAAAAACTAGTGTTGTTGGGTGGGTGATTCATTCCTGTAATACCAGCTATTTGGGAGGCTAAATGAGGCATGAGGATCCAGAGTCCCAGGCCAGTCTTAGGCACAGAGTGGGATCCTGTCTCAAAAGGGAAAAAAAAAAAACAATAAATCACAACCAGGTCATTACCATCTCAGTAGGTGATGAAAGACATATTCAGTTCAAGCTCTTTTACTTATTCACCAGGTCATTTCATCAGAAGCTTTGATGTCTCTGGACCTCAGTAGCACCTGTAAAGTAAAAATGATAAAACTTGCCTCATTGGACCATTGACATGATAAGTCAAAACTGTATCTGAAAAAAATGGCCTTTGCAAATTGGCCATATGAACTTATTTGGTTGTGAAGTCTCAAAAGATAACATTTGTGGAATAAGTTCACTCAGCCATAAGGCCATAAGCCATTTAAGATCATATACTATAGTAGGGACTAAGAAAGAAAAAAAATCACGCCCATACTCTGGTTACAATCCAAATCACAGACAATGGCATAAACCAAGTCTTTTATAGTGGAAAAATATTTCCCCCCTAACCTGTGTGGGCTCAGCGGGCTTCTGATGTCTGTTAGCTTAACCATCTAAAACACCCCTCTTCCTCCAGCATGCTCCCTCTGAGATTCTGAATTCGCCATTAAATTAGAGCATCCCACATACACTCAGAACAGTGTGTCACCTATGGTTACTTAGAGAGATGCACTTCCTTTATTCCCTCCTGTTCCAGTTCCCACTGGGCCACATCTGAAATGTGCAAAGCCACAGTGAGAAGATTTGCCCAGATATTCCTCAGCATGATGAAATAGCCCAGCACTTGCCTGCCATTCAGGAGCACTCTTCTTGATAGTTTTTGTTACAGGACAAAAATTCTCTCACTATGAACAGATGCCATTACAAATAGCTGTGTGTGTCTGTTGGAAGCAGAGGGAGCCTATACACTAGAAATGTCTGAATACACATACAGCTCTGAATTTCACAACTCTCTGTCCTGAATTTCACAACTTTCTGAGATAGGGAAACTATGGGAAAATGAGACTCAGTTGTGATTTTTCTCAACACCTCAGAGGCAGGAAATAGCAGAAACTGAAACACAATGATTTTGGTCTAAAGTCCCATGACCTTTTTATGGTGCTGGAATAGATCTAGGGTCTTGTTCATATGAGGCAAGCACTCTACCACTGAGCAATACCTCCAGCCCTCAATGATACTACTCATCTTTCAACTCAGTGTTCCTATTCATCCTGCTTCCATGCAATAGAAAGAAGAAAGAAGAAACATTCATTGGTGAAGTTGGATGTTTAGCATGGTGTTACTATATTACTGTGGATATGAATCTGTATTAAGATATGTAAGATGGTCAGGGGCTCTCCAATGAAAGAGCTTTCTTTTTAAAAATGTATTCAATATTTTTATTTTGTGCATATGAGTGTATTATCTGCATGGATGTCAGTTCACCTGTGCTGTGCAATGCAAGGTCAGAAGATGGCATTAGATCCCCTGGAACTGGAGTTACTGACAGGTGTTAGCCAGCATGTGGGTGCTAGGAACTGAATCTGGGTCCTCTGCAAGAGCAGCCAGTGCTCTTAACTCATGAGCCATCTTTCCAGCTCCTAAGAGCTTTCTTTTAAAAGACAAAGGTGAAAAGAAATCTAGAACTGGGATGCATTTGTTTTATCTCTGCCCCTCATTCTGCTATGTTCCATGAGCCTTAGGTGTAGAGGTTCAATGTTAGATGTGCTCCTAGGATTGGACATCTTTCTGATGTATATTTTCTGTGTCCGGAGTGGTATATGGTATGTTTGTCTGTAAGATTCCATATTTAGCATATGGTAAGAAGGTTCATTTGCCTACAGATATGACAGAGATAGGATTTTCTTTAGGATCTGTGTCCTCTCCAGCCACCCATGAGTTCACTTCCATTGAAAGGGCTTTAAGTCCAATTAGATAGCAGTGCCACTGACTAGATTCCAGTGGATGTACTTGCACAGAAGGACATGTGGGTACAAAAGCTTGACTGGATAGGACTCAACAGGGGTGGCCCAGTGCATGCGTTCTGATGGGAGAGTGGGAGGAGTGGACGGGAAAGGGGTCCAAACTTGATTAAGAACTGTTCTGTGAAATATACAAAAGCTCAATTAAAAAAACTTAAAAAAAAATCTAGAACTGGGAATGGAGAGGGGATGGTATTGCAGAGTCTGGGATTTTATCCTTATTAATTTACTTCTTTGGTATCATTTGAACTTTAACATTTTTATTTATTTATTTATTTTTTGTGTGTATGAATGCACTGTCTGCATGTAGGTCTGTGTACCCGTGTCGTGCAATACCTCGGAGGTCAGAAGAGGGCATCGGATTCCCCTGGAACTGGAGTCAAAGACGGTTCTCAGCCGCCATGTGGGTGCTGAGGATCGAACCTGGGTCCTCTGTAAGAACAGTCGGCGCTCTTAACCACTAGGCCATCTCTCCAGCCCTGAACTTTAACATTTTTAAAGTAGATATCCAGGAAAAATATTTTATATGTGGTCAGCAGGATGCGTGTTCATCTTATCATTTGAAAGCTAAATTTGCTTTTCCTGTGAACTAATGATAAACAATGAAGATTGAACTCTCGGGTCCAGTAAGTGGTTGTTATGACGAGAATTCCCATCCATAGCAAGGCAGCCGTATGAGTCACTGAAGCCGAGGATGCTGTTTTCTTTCATAATGTAAACCAGCAGCCAGCACGATCCCTTTAAAACAAATCAGATCATATCATTTGTTTGATTTGAAACCCTTTGAAGACTTGTCATTAAATCTGGAGAAAATGCACTCTTTTTCCATCCTCTCTGAGGCCTTCTCAAAACTTCAGCAGGAATATCTTGCTAACCTTGTGTTTATACATTAAATTGTATCCTCCAAAAATTCATGTTCAAGTTCTAACTCTTGGTAGCCCAAAGGTGACCTTATTTGGAAACATATTTGTTGCAGATATAATTAAGGTAGAATGAGGTCATACTGTGGAAGATGGGTTTGGAATTAAATATAACTATTGTCCTTATAAGAAGTGAAAATTTGGAGACATACATCACACACACACACACACACACACACACACACACACACATACACACACACCTGAGCATCATGTGTCATCAAGCCAGAAAAAGCTTCAGGGGAGGTGTGTGCCAGTTCATTCCTCTCAGTCCTCAGAAGGAACCAGCCCTTGATCGCACTTGCAGCTTTCAGACTGAATTGTAAGACAATATGTTTAAGCCTACAACTGGTGGTACTTGGTCAGGGCGGCTGAAGCAAATGAATGCACCCCATCTCTTTGAACTAACCCCTTTCCCTTACTTGTTTACTTGTCCCTGGAACACTATTTTCTTTTCCTTAGCTACACACACACACACACACACACACACACACACACACACACACACGCACACACACACACAAACATACACCAGCTTGATTCCTGTCTTAGTATCTTCACGCTGTTTTGCTTTTCTCAATACTTTCCATAGATGTTCACAAGACTGCTGTCATTCAGTTTATTTATATTTGTTGGAGATAGGGTCTTAGTATATAGCTCAGACTGGCCTAAAATGTTTGATTCTTTCTTGCCTCACAAACGCTGAAATTATAGATGTGTGATATCATACCTGGCTTTGTCATTCAATGTAAATATTTAAAGGGGAGAGAGAGGGAGAAGGAATGAATATGAATCTTTTCTTCCAGAGAACTTCCCCTCCCAGTCTCTCTGTCTGTCTTTTTGAAACAAGGTCTCCCTGTAGCCCCAGCTGTCCTAGAACTTAGTATGTAGGCCAGGATGGCCTTGAACTCACAGAGATCCACCTGCCTCTGCTTCCTGAGTGCTGGGATTAAAGGTGTGTGCCATCACACCTGGTTCCACCTCTTTTTTAAGAGCAGTGCTGGGAATGGAAGCTAGTGCCTCACACACACTAGGCAATTGCTGTATCACTGAGCTCCATCCTTAGCCTCCCAAATCATTAATTGTGTTATGTTCTTCATTTCCTTCAGAGAAGTCATCATTATCTGTTTTCCATTTTCTTTCTTTCAGTTTTCTGATGCTAGTGGGGCACAAAGGGTATGTTCTTTAGAGTGTGACAGATCTAGGTTCATATCGTACCTCAATTGCTTGCTAGCTAGCTGTGTGGTCCCAGGCCAGACACCTAATATCTCTATATTTCAATTATTTCTTCTACCAAGTAGAGATAATAGTAACATCTAACCCAGAGGGTTTTGGTATGAAATAAGTCATGTGTGTAAAGAGCTTAGAATCCTGGGGAATGATCTAACAATGATATTTCTACTTCACTCTAGTGAAATGACTAGAGACCCTCTGCTCACAGGTTATTTGCTTTTGTTTGGGGAAGTTTGAAAATTTTCAAGACAGTGTGAGCATTTTTTTTTTTTTGAGACAGGGTCTCATGTAACCCAGGATGGCCTCGTTATTAGCAAAGGATGACCTTAAATTCCTAATCCCATGGGAAGGTCCCCCAGAAAACTCCATGATGCTTATCAAGGCTCTTTGAGGAGATATTCATGTTAATAGGTCACTGTTAAAAAGAAACACCAATGTGAGTCTCTTCGTTCCTGGCTTTGTCTGTTCTCTGTTGTTATGACAGCACACTCAAGTGTGGATAACTTATAAAGGAAAGATGTTTACTTTGACCCATGGTTCTGGAGGTTGGGAAGACCAAGGGTAGAGCAGCAGTGACTTGTAAAGTCATCCTAATGTGGCAGAAGGTAAAGTGGTATGCCTGTCATTGTGGGGCAACATGACCACTGGCCTCATCAAAGCCAGTGAAGATGATCATCTCCTAGCAGGAAACACATTACAAGATTATATAAAATAATCACAGAACTGGCGTCCTGTTATCCCTGCCATGTTCTGTAGGTTTGAATGGAGTCACAAATCTCACACTCAATAGGGGGAGGAATAAACAAGAGCAAGAATTCCAGGAGGTGGGGGGATTATGGGGACCATGTTACTCTTTCTGCCACAGTCTATGCCTTGGCTTTTAATGATTCATGTCCCTTTTACATGCCAAATTCATTCATTTCCTCCTGATTTGCTTTAAAATCTCATCCATCACAGGATCTATTTAAAGTCTAGAATCTTAGCATCTAAATCAGGTCCAGGTCTAGCAGAAGACCTTCGGTTAAAATCTTTCTCAGACTGTCAATATGTGGGAAAAAATCCATAAATGGAATGGAAAGATGGTTCAGTGATTAAGAGTACTTGCTGTTCTTCTAGAGGATCCAAGTTAGATTCCTAGAACCCATGTGGGTTGTGCTGAGGCCAGTGGTCATGTGAGGTGGCTTTCAACTGCCTATAAGTCTAACTCCATGGGGTCTGTTGCTCCCTTCTGGCCACCATGGGTACCTGTACACACACGGCATACACATATGCACAGACATAGACATAAATAAAATTTTCTTTTGGGGGTAACACATAAGATAAAATGTGTGACTGCTTTCTTTTTTCTGCTTTTTGTTATTAATTTCTTAATTTGGTTGTTTTTTATTGTTATTAAACTTTTTCATACACCATTTTTCAGTCCAATTTAGACTCATTTCCCTTTCCAAGCCCCTCCCCACCCGAATTCATGCATTCTGCCATACATGTCTTGCATCTTTTTCTGAGTCTTTCCAAGGTTTTTTTTCAAAGCAGAGGATTATTGTTTTGGGGAGAACATCACTGTTTTAGTCGGTTCTTTGTCCCAGTTCTTTTTTTTTTTTTTTTGGTCTTTTCGAGACAGGGTCTC
>VZQC01015632.1:322357-377235 GCA_009823505.1 Rhizomys pruinosus
TTGGTTGAGGTGCACTTGGGTTGCTTCCAGATTTTGTTATTTTTTTTTTTTTTTTTTTTTTTTTTTTTTTTTTTTTTTTTTTTTTTATGGAGAGACGCTGCAATAAACATGGGTGTGCATGTATCTATGTGGTAAAATGAGCCTTGTGGGTACATAACCAGGAATAGTATGGCTGGGTCAAGTGGCAAGCTCTCCACACTGCTTTCCATATTGGTTGTATGAGTCGTAGGAGTGTTCCTCTTTCCCACAACCTCTCCAAAACATTGGTTTATCTTTTTTTTTCTGATCCTAGCCCAGTCCTCTATTGGAGTGAGATGATATCTTTAGGTTGGTTTTAATTTGCATTTCCCTATTTATTAGTGATGTGACACATTTTTTTTATTTTTATTTTTATTTTTTGGTTTTCACGACAGGGTCTCCTGTAGCCACAGCTGTCCTGGAATTCACTCTGTAGACCAGGCTGGCCTTGAACTCACCAAGATTCTGCCTGCTCTGTTCCCAAAGTGCTAGGATTAAAACGTTGCGCCACCACGCCCGGTGATCGTTGAACATTTTTAAAGGTGTTTCTCAGCATTATTTCCTCATTTGTGATTCTCTGTTCAGCTCTTTACTCCTTTCTTTGAAGTGAGTAATTTGTTTTCTTAGTTCTTTATTTTTTGAGTAGTTTTATATGTCTGGACGTTAATGCTCTGTACGATGTATCACCAGTGAAGGTTTTCCTCCCCACTCTGTGGGTTTTCTTCTTCTTTCCCAATTTGTTTCTTTCATGTAAAGAAGCTTTTGAGTTTAATGATGTCCCACTTGTCCAGAACTGTCACCCTTCTTTCCTGTTTGCAGATGCGTGCTCTGTGATTTAGAAAGTCTTCTCCTATGCCTATGTATTGTAGCGTTTACTGCTAAACTTTTCTTCACTGTGCTGGTATAGCTTTTTTCTTTTTAATTTAATTTTATTTAGTTCTGTATGTGTATCAATGTACTGTCATGCAGGTCTGTGCACCTGGTCGTGCAATGCCGCGGAGGTCAGGAGAGGGTCTTGGCTTCCCCTGGAGCTGGAGTTTCTCTGGAATTGAAGTTTCAGACGGCTCTCGGCCGCCATGTGGGTGATGGGGATCAAACCCGGTCCTCTGACAAGAGAGGTCGGCGCTCTTAACCTTCGGCCTTCTTCCAGCGCCAGCCTTAGTGTAAACTTGACACACCTGGGTTGAAGGAGCCTCAATTGGGGAATTGGCTCCATGGATTGGCCTGTGGCCAACATGTGTGTAGTATTGTCTTGATTGTAGGCAGTGGTGGGAGGGCCCAGCCCACACTGCTTGGTGCCACCCTGGGCAACGGTTGTTATGTACCGCTATAAGATGGCAGGCTGGGATGAGCCAGGGGAGCAAGCCACTAAAACAGCATTCCTCCCTGGGCCTGGCTTTCCTCCCTGCCTCCAGGTTTCCTTGCCCTGAGTTACTGCCTTGGCCTCCCTACGTGATGAAAAAACTATGTCCAGGGATTGTAAGCTGATATAAACCCTTTCCTCCTCAAGTTGTGTCAGTCATAGTGTTGGTCCAAGCAATGGGAAGACAAACTGAACAGAAATTGGTGGATTTTGTATCTGTGTGGGGTCTCAAACCCCACCTCTGGTACCACAATAATTGTATTCGTCACTTTTCTGTTGCTGTGATAAACCCCCCTGACCAATGGAACTTATTAAAGGCAGAGTTTATTTGCGCTTATCACTTGACGGTTCCCGGGAATTAGAGTCCATTGTGGCAGAAGCATGGTGGCCAGGGCTGGAGCACGCCCGCCGCGGGTCACCATCTCACCCTGCACCGGACGCACCGCGAGCTCTGGCGCCTGCCCGCTTGTTAATATCACAAAGCCCATAATGACATAACTTCCTCCAGCATGGCACACCTTTCTACAAACCTCCAAGAAACAGTGCCACCAACTGGAGGGAAAAAGTGTCTGAATACTTAAACCCTATGGGGGGACACTCTCATTCAAACCACCACATCTCCACTCCCTGGCCCCATAGGCTCTTGACCCTATAAAATTGCCAAAAATGCATTTAGTCAACCTAAAAGGTTCCCATAGTCTTTACCAGTCTCAATTTCTCAATTCTATTCAAAAGTCTATCGTCCAAAATCTTTCTGAGACACAGGCCAATCTCTTAACTATAAGCTCCTGTGAAATCAAAAGGCAAATTACATACTTCAACATACAATAGAACCGAATACACTAGTCATTCCAAAAAGAAGGAATAGAGGCTAGTGAGGAAATACTGGACCAACACACGGACCAAAAACCAGCAGGGCATTCACCAAGTCCAGTAGCTCCATGCGCAACATCTGGGTTTGACTTCCAAAGGGCTTACGTGGCTCAGCTCTTCCAGCTTTGCTTGCAGCATACATCTCTTTCTTAGGCGGGTACCACTCCCTGTATGAAGCTCCCCTTGGCAAATATCTCACATGTCTGGCACTCTGGAATGTCTTCTTGGGGTCTTCCACTGCCAACCAGGCTTCATATTCACAGCTTCACACAATGGCCTATCAGGGCCTTCTTTATTCAGGGACGCCCCTGCTGCACTTTGCCTGACCTTGGCGGCTCTCTGAAACCATGGAGGAAGAACTGATGACCCCTTCACTCTTGCAAACTTCATGCCTCTAAAGCCAGCACCATGTGAATGAAACTGCTGAGTTTGGCTGCAAGTTTGGGATGGATCCTGGCCTATTTCAACCACATTTGCAACTTTTCTCTGCCCTGGACTTGTTGGAGCAGAAAACCCTTTCAATATTTTCCTTTCAAAAGTTTGAGGATTAGCTGGGTGTGGTCTTGCCCTGAAGGTACTATTTCTGTTGTTTACTTGTAAATCTCGAGGCCCCTCATTAATCACATTAATCTCACCTTTTCCATTGTTTACTTGTAAATAGCTAGGCTTCTCCATAATCACTTTAATCTCCTTATCAAAAGGAACCTCTCCTTCACACGCCTTGGCCCCACCTTTAATCTTCCTAGTGCAGTTTTCAGATCTAAACTGTACATTCTGCATTTCTTTCTGCCCCATCTGTTCTTCTTCACTGTAGATTTGTACAATATTCACCATTAATAGCCATGCCACCATTTCTACATTAGGCTGTCTTGAAATATCCTCTGCCAAAGACATTAGTCCATTGCTTTTCAAGTTAGCATCAGGCAAACATTTAGGCTGTGGGCAAACTGCTGCCAGACTCTTTATCAAAATATCCCAGTTGCTGCCTAAGTCTTTATTTTCCTCTGGAACTACATTTTTTGCAGCAATGCTTTCTTTCAGCTTCTTACTAGAATGGCCTGTTAAGCTCTGCTTACAGTAGTCAACAGCTTTTCTAGCCCAAATTTCTAAAATCTTCCACATTTCTCCAAACATCCACATGATTAGGTTCTTCACAGCCAACAGCCCACTCTTCTGGTACCAAATAATTGTATTAGTCGCTTTTCTGTTGCTGTGATAAACCACCATGAGCAAGGGAACTTATAAAAGGAAGAGTTTATTTGAGCTTACGATTGACAGTTCCAGGGAATTAGAGTCCATTGTGGTGGGAAGCATGGTGGCCGGGGCTGGAGCAGCAAGCTGAGGGTCACATCTCGCGATGAGCACAGGAAGCAGAGAGAGACTGGAGACTGCAAGGCTTGTTAAACTCACCAAGCCTGCCCCCAATGACGTACTTCCTCCAGCACAGCCACACCTTCTAAGACCTCCAAGAACAGTGCCACCAACTGGAGACAAAATGTCTGAATATTTAAAGCCTATGGGGGGATGCTCTCATTCAAACCACCACAATAACCTTCAGAGTTTCGGGTTTCATGATGAAGTCTTTGATCCATTTGGAGTTGATTTTATACAAGGTGAGAGTTAGGGGTTTAATTTTATTCCTGTACAAATAGTGATCCAGTTTTTCTGGCACCATTTGTTGAAGAGGTTGGCTTTCCTCCATTGAGTCTTCTTGGCCACTTTGTCAATATGAGGTGGCTGAAATTGTCTATGCTCAAGTTTGGATCTTCAGTTTTGTTCCATTGGTCTACAGGTCTGTTTTTGTGCCAGTACCAGGCTGTTTTTTATGACTATAGTCCTGTGGTATAGTTTGAAGTCTGGTATAGAGATCCCCCCTCTTTTTGCTCAGGGTTGCTTTGACTATTCTGGGTCTTTTGTTTTTCCATATGAATTTAAGGATTTTTTTCCAAGCCTGTGAAGAAATTCATGGGGATTTCAATTGGGATTGCATTGAATCTGTATATTAATTTGGAGAGAATGGACATTTTTAGTATATTAATTTTTCCAATCCATGAGCATGGGAGGTCTTTCCATCTTCTGATGTCTTCTTCAATCTCATTTTTCAGGGGTTTAAAATTTTGGTTGTAGTGACCTTTGGTGTCTTTGGTTAGGTTTGTTCTTANTGTTCTAGCGTTTTTTTTTTTTTTTTTTTTTTTTGAGCTATTCTTGAGTGAGTGGGAAGATCTCATTATATTCCTCTTCTTCAGTTATTGGTTGTGCGTTTGTAACAGGAAGGGCTACTGATTTTTTAAGTTAATTTTTGTTCCTGCCACCTTTCTGATAACTCCTAATCAGTTTCTAGGACTTTATTGGTGGAGTTTTTGCATCCATTAGGATAAATTATCATATCTCTCCAAAAAAAAAGAGGGAACTTGACTCTCTTTTTCTTTTTTTATCTTTTTGAAACAAACAGGGTCTCCTTTAGTCCCAGCTGTCTTCTGGTAGCTTCTTCTGTACACCAGGCTGGACTTGAACTCCACAGACGATATCTGTCCTCCGCCTTGGCCCTCTCAAGTGCTACGGATTAAAAGGCATGTGGGCCAGTCAGGCCCAGTTGCCTCCATGGTTTTCTTTTTCTATAACACCTTTTACTCATGTTTTGTCGCATTCATATCTCATTTGGTCAGTTTGATTTATGGCCATATTCTGCTTTCCCTTCTCCCCACCCCACCCTAGAATTCACGCATTCTCCCATCATCCTTTATCTTTCTCCTATTTTTTAAACATTTTCTCTGCAGATGGTTTATTGCTTTTGGGCTGAGAATTTTCTAACTTTATCATATTCTTTCTCGGAGGTCTTTGAATAACCAGTCTTATGTTATTGTTGTTGTTCCCTCCCTATGTTGTATTTGCTCCAAAATGATGCTATAAACTGTCATATTATGTACCAGAATTATATCCCTCCAGCAATAAACGGTCATGTTAACTCTGAAAAGATGTTTAGCATATTCACATTTTTCCCTTAAATTACTCTATTGCTCTATAAAACATTGAAATAATCCCATGCATTCATTCCCCCACCCATCAAAGTTACATTACCAGTGTTTGAAAATAACTGGTAAGGTTAATTCTAGGGCCCATTAAGAAATTCACCCCCCCCCCCCCCCCCACCCCCCCTCATCATTTTAACAGCACGTAGCTTTCCGACAGATAAGACAAGAGAGTAAAACAATAACATTGCTCAGGATGTGCTTTCAACTGGGGCTTATCTGGTGCTTAGCATCCACAAATGAGGGAAACCATCCCTCATTGTTTTGGGAGCGTTACTGTGCTTACTTCACTAGCTAATAGTTTCTAGTTCCATCCATACACCTTGCAAATTACATGTGCATCTTTCCTTTACCACTGATAGGAACTCCCCAGGTTGTTTAAACGCATTATCACATTTTATTTATCCACACTGTTTGGTTGGGGGCACATTTGTGTTTGGTTTCCCGGTCATATAACTCTCTTTTTTTTCCTGTTCTCATTTTGGCTGGTTTTGTATTTGTGGTATTAGAGTGATTGCTGGCTCCATACGACCAGGAATTTTGGGAGATTTCCCTCTGCTGTATCCTTAAAAATGATCAACAAAGGCTATTGTGAGTGGGAAGATCTCCTTATATTCCCTCTTCAGTTGCTTGTTGTTGGTGTAAAGAAGGTCTACTGATTTTTCTAAGTTAATTTTGTATCCTGCCACTTTACTGAAACTCTTAATTGTTTCTAGGAGTTTTCTGGTGGAGTTTTTAGCATCCCTTAGGTAAACTATCATATCGTCTGCAAGAGGGATAGCTTGACTTCCTCTTTTTTTTTTTTTATCTTTTTGAAACAGGGTCTCCCTTTAGTCCCAGCTGTCCTGGAGCTTGTTCTGTACACCAGGCTGGACTTGAACTCACAGAGATCTGCCTGCCTCTGCCTTCCAAGTGCTAGGATTAAAGGCATGTGCCATCAGGCCCAGTTCCTCTTTTTTTTTTTTATAACACTTTTACTCATGTTTTGTGCATTTCATATCTCATTTTTCAGTTTGATTTAGGCATATTCTGCTTTCCCTTCCCCCACTCCACCCTAGTTCACGCATTCTGCCATACATGCCTTGTATCTTTCTCTCAGTCTTTTAAACATTTTTCTCTGCAGAGGTTTATTGCTTTGGGCAGAATTTAACTGTATCAATCCGTTCTTTGAACCAGTCCTTATGTTGTTGTTGTTCCCTCCCATTTGTATTGCTCCAAAATATGCCTATATAAATATCATATATGTACCAGAATTATATCCTCCAGCAATAAACGGCATGTTAACTCTGAAAGATGTTTAGCAATTCACATTTTCCCTTAAATTTCATATTGCTCTAAAACATGAATACATACCTTCCATCCATATATGTTAATTACCATGTCTGAAAATAACTGGTAAGTTAATTCTAGGGCCCATTAAGAAATTCACATTATAACAGCACAGTAGCTTTCAGACAGAAAGAAGTATAACAATAACATTGCTCAGATTGCCTTTCAACTGGGGATTTGGTGCTAGCATCCACAAATGAGGGAAACCATTCCCTCTTTGTTTGGGGGTACTGTGTTACTTCACTTAGCATAATGGCTTCACGTTCCATCCATACACCTGCAAAGTTCATGATGTCATCTTTCTTTACCACTGAATAGAACTCCATTGTTTAAACGTATCACATTTTTATTATCCACCTGTTTGTTGAGGGGCATTTGTGTTGGTTCCAGGTCTATAATTCTCTTTTTTTGTTCGTATTTTTGGCTGGTTTTGGTATTTGGTATTAGAGTGATGCTGGCTCCATAGAAGGAATTTGGGAGATTTCCCTCTGCTTGTATCCTTCTGAACAGTTTTAATACTATTTGTTGTAAGTCCTCTTTAAATGTTTTATAGAATTCTGCTGTTAAACCATCTGGGCCTGGGCTTTTTTTGTTGGGACGTTTCTTATTACATTTTCAATTTCTTCATATATTATGGGTCTGTTTAAGCTGTCAATATCTTCTTGGTTAAGCTTTGGTGATTCCCAAAAATATTTCAGATATTCATCCATTTCTCTTAGGTTTTAAAATTTAGTAGAGTATAGGTTTTTGAAGTATTCTTGTATGATTGTCTGGATCTTTTGTTTTCTGTTGTGATGCTTCCCATTTCATCATGAAGTCTATTGATTTGGAGTTGCTCTTTCTTTCTTTTGGTTAACTGGGCTAGAGGTCAGTCTATCTTGTTTATCCTTTCAAGGAACCAGGTTTTGTATTCATTGATTTTTTGTATTGTTTTCTTTGTTTCTATTTCATTGATTTCTGCTCTGATTTTTGTTATTTCTTCTTGTCTGTTGGTTTTAGTATCCATTTTTTTAATTTTAAAAGTGTTTTTAGTTGTAGTGTTAGACCATTTATTTGTCCCTTTCTGTTTTTTTAATGTGGGCACTTAGGGTTATCAATTTCCCTCTTAGGACTGCTTTTAAAGTGTTTTTAGTTGTAGTGTTAGATCATTTATTTGTCCTTTTCTGTTTTTTTTAATGTGGACACTTAGGGTTATCAATTTCCCTCTTAGGACTGCTTTTAAAGTATCCTACAGGTTTTGTTGTGTTGTATTCTCTTTTTCATTAAGTTCCATGAATACTTTTATTTCATTCTTTATTTCTTCCCTGACCCATTCATTATTCAGGATTGTGTTGTTTAGTCTCCATAGGTTTGAAATGCTTGCTAGGGTAATAAGGCAAGAAAAGGAAATTAAAGGAGTACTAATTGGAAAAGAGGAAGTCAAACTATCCCTGTTTGCAGATGATATGATAGTTTACCTGAGGGATGCTAAGAACTCCACCAGAAAACTCCTAGAAACAATTCAGAGTTTCAGTAAAGTGGCAGGATACAAAATTAACCTAGAAAACTCAGTAGCCTTTCTTTACACCACCAACAAGCAACTGGAAGAAATATAAGGAGATCTTTCCACTCACAATATCCTCAAAAAATACCTGGGAACAAACCTAACCAATGACAGCAAAGATCTCTACAACAAAAATTTTCCACAGCTATCAGTTATGAAATTGATTACTTCATAGACAATCTACTTAGTCTAAGAGTTGATTACTCGATCAAGACCTCTTACCTGAGAGAAAACAAAAACTCCTCTCTTGTTTAAGCCAGCATTCCTTTTAGATCTTTCTTTTGTAGATGCTAAAATGATATCCTATCTAATACTGCAAACATAAGGTCTGTTTCTGCAGATGACTGATCTCATGCATCTTGTCCATGAAAGGTGCCTTTAATGAGTCTGAATTGAAGATAAGATCAACAAATATGAACTGCACATCCATCTTCTACAGGCATCTTTTTGAGAGAACAAGCTTGTTCTCTCTATGTACTACTAACATCTAGTTGCACAGATACTGCAAAGGTTGAGGTAAGTGATTAGGAGATAATGTATGTGAAAGTGCCTAGAGCAATGATAGACACATAACAAATAGTGCTTTACTCTGAGACTACATTGACTTTCATTGAATTTGATTTTCTAATATAAGCAAGTATTCCTGAAAAGATTATGCCAACATTCCCTATTAAAGGTATGAATGTCAGTTAGTAGGAGAGAATGCCTGTAAGTCTGACAAAACAAAATCTCTGGCCAGATGGTACTGGTGTGAGTTATGTATGTTGAACTCCAAGTCATGGTAAAATATGCATCAGAGCTGATAGCTGGTGTGATATGAAAAACTGCTCCTCTATTCTTCCTTCATGCCATTTGCTTCTTGAATATGTTTAGTAGTAAGCACAGGAGATTTGATCCAAATCACTACACATATCAAACATTGTAGATGCTCAAGACCCTTATAATAAATGCTATTGTATTTGCATATGATCTATGCAATTCTCCAATATGCTTTAAATAATCTCTAAATTATTTATAACACCCAATGTAATATAATATAAATACTACACATGGCAGATTACAGATAGTAAAGGTCTTCAAACTGAGGAATGAAAGGTGATCCAGTGATTTGTAAGGAGAGAATTAGAGTTACTTTCTTCTTTTTTTTTTTTTTTGCTCTTTTTGAGACAGGGTCTCTCTGTAGCCCTAGATGACCTGGAACTCACTATGTAGACCAGGCTGGCCTTGAAGTCACAGAGATCTGCCTGCCTCTGCTGGTATTAAAGACATGTGCCACCATGGCCAGCAGTTACTTTCTTTTAATTTGATTTTTTACTCTTTGGGAAGGGTGGCACAAGCCTCTGATCTCAACACTTGGGAGGCCAAGACAGGAGGATACTAAATTGAAGATCAGTCAAGATCTTGTTTCCAAAAACAAAACGAAGCAAAACAAGACCCAAAATAGAAAGAAGAGAATGAGAAACTCATGTTACTAATATTTCCCAAAACTCATCTTACTAATATTTCATATTAAGGTTGACAGTGGCAATTTTATTCAGCTCATATATAGAATGGATAGCTGGATATATAGAATGGATAGGTGAAACAGCTTCAGAGAACAGCCAGAATTCCAAGAGGAGTATCAACTGTACCATGTTCTCTCTGGCTATGAAAACTTATTTCTATTCACATGAGCTCAGTTAAATAGAGTTATATATATATATATTATATAGTAAATAATATTATATGATATTTGTATATTTATTATATAATATATTATATTATTGTAATTATATATATAATATTATATATATATATATTATTATATGTCTTTTTTGAGACAGGGTCTTCCTGTAGCCCTAGGTAGCCTGGAACTCACTAGGTAGACCAGACTAGCCTTGAACTTACAGAGTTCCACCTGCCTCTGCCACCTGAGTGCTAAGTTAATATATTTAAAGAAACAGCAGAGTAACACTAAACAAAGTAAGCAGATTTAAAATAAAAGGAAACAAGCAGAACTTCAAACAACTGAATGTGGCAAAGCTGGCACTTCTCTTCCTAGTAAGACAAATTTATTAGTAACACTTCCTAATAAGGGTGTTGACAATGTAATAAGATCTGACAAGACACTGACACCCATATTCAGCATTTTGAAGATCCTTTGAAATCTGTACATTCATAAAGATTAGAAATAAATCTTATCCTAAGGGGTTGCATTTTATACCTTGAGATATCAGCTACTGATCTTTGAATAGCAGAGGAACCATAAGCTTCATTGAGAAAGCCATGGGGCCATAAAACCCATTGAAATTGCCAAATGGCTTGAAACTGGCTATCTGTCCTCACTAAAGACCCATCAACTGGTCACGCCTTGTCGGCTTGAAGGCTTTGAGGTAATGGCTCAGCCAGAATATAATCTTAACAAAAGTCTTTCAATTATGCAAAGACACCAGGCCTTACATCAAACACATTCCAGATGAACACAAAGGGTCCCACAATCCCCACCAACGGGCAGAGGACTTCTCAACATAAGAAGTATCCTCTGTCCATCTTGCTGTCTGCTTTAATAAAGGCATGCAGTCCTCTCCTATTGCATGTCTGGCTCTGGTCCTTTTTCTTAACTCTTTCCTTTCTCCTCTCCAAAAATCTAAACTTATGAAGTTATGATAATTAAGGCCTTTAAAATAATTTATGTCATTTTAAATTTTATTTTAAAAATTAAAAATAAAATTTTGACATTTATGATATATTTGTTATGGTGATAGATGGGGTCAGTTTATTTTTAATTGATTGTGTCACTAGTACTGAGAGAAGAATGCAGTTTCTAAAGTCACAGGCATCTGAACTGAGGCTCTGTGTGCTCAGCCATGAGCACCACAGAACAAACCAAGATCATTTCCCTCATGGACAAATGATCTATGAATTCCTTTTCCCTTAATATTTTTTATTGATTCAAGAATTTCATACAATGTATTTTGGTCGTGCTCAGACTCACTCTCCCCTTTCCACCCCTATCTTACTACTCCCACCCCTGACATCATATATTCATTACTATTTATCTTTTTTAAAATATTTCTTTATTTTTTTCATTTTTTAACAATAAGTAATAATTTATGAGTACAAGTATCCTTCATGTAAAACCAATTTGCAAGCAGTTGTGCCCAAACCCACACAGCCCATGGGTCCCACCATCCAGTTGGGGGGGCTTGTATGTTCAATCAAGTTGGTCAGATTGAGTGTCCAGACTATATTGCTGTAGTTTCGTCATCCACCCCAATCGCAGCCCTTACATTCTATCATGCCCCCTCTTGTGCAGATTGTTCCCTAGGCTTAGAAAAGGGGCACAGGAGGATGAGAAGCAAAGCAGTCTACTTTCTCTGGAGCTGTTGTCTTGGACTCTGGTCAATTCTGGCTTTTTCCTTTCATGGGCTGACAGTTTGTCCAGGAATAACCTTTCAATCCTACTAATGAAGCACAGTTAATTAGATATATAGGTATTTAAACAGTACTAATTGTTATGGTAGGTTACTTTGGTATAGACACAGATGTTTGTATGGTATGTTAATCCACGAATTACATTTTTTCTGTAAGATATGACAGGATCTTATTGTGGCTTATAACATCTCCTAACCACTAGAGGATGCAAGCTTGTGGCATCAGCGGTGGGTTATTTCTCCAAGGAGAGAGCTAATAGCCAATTAGATTTGGAATATACAGGCACGTGGCTGCCACTGCTGCACAGTATTTCCAGGCAGGTGAGGTGTAGCTGGTGCTGACGGAGGAGTCTTGCTTGATTCAGGGAGACTTATATTTGCTTTATTGGTTTAGTGGCCTTTGGAAACACTCTCTGGTGTTCCAGAGACCAACTGTACATTTGCAAGTGCGGTCTCAATGCATCTTTCCCATGCTTACATCAGGTCTTCGACAGCAGGGCCTTATCGCCTCTCTTCTAGCAGGTATCCCAGTTTAGAGGCAAGAAGTCTTTACCTTTTAGGGGGGCTTGGATCCCCTGGCCAACATCTCCTTGGTAGAGTAATCCATTGCTGATATCAGAGCTCTCCTGTATTAATATATTTTGCTTAAGTGCATAGCTTAAGGAGACTTTAGTATTCTATTTGGATCTGAATAGATAATAATCCTTTTCACAGTTTCTATGTCTATTAGTCAATTAAAGAAGGCAGTTTTACCAATTTTATAAGAGATTACCTCTATAACAGTTGGCTCCAATTTACAGTTAGAGAACGACCTCATCATCATCATATTTTCTCCTTGTTCTATGGGGGTGGTGGTGGTAAGAAAGTCTCTTGCATTAAAACTTTGCGGCACCTAGAAGGTAAGTTTCATTAGGACTCATTAAAATAGTTGTTACAAGTAGGATCCACCGAGGGGTTTGATGTCTGTAGCAATCTCAGGCTTTTCTTCCTTTCAATGTTCAGACGGGCCAACCTTTCTGCTGGCACTTCCTGGTACATCCTACACAATGCAAAGCTGTATCTTTTCTTTCTCAGCCACTAAGTTTGTGACATTTTGACCTGTTGGAACATGCAAATCTTTTCCTGTAGTTAGTTTTAAGATTTGAATTGCAAGGTTTTTGACAAAAAGGTTTCATATCTATCTGTATCCCCCTTTTTTATTTTATGGTTTTGTGGGGGTTTTTTTTGACCCATGAGTCTCAAAATTGCAGTTGTATTACACATACCTATAGGCTGGAATCAAGGCGCAGATTTCATCAAATTCACCCATGCTGTTTTGGGTGATGGTATGTGGTTAACTTGGGAAGCCAACTTAATTTTTTAAGTTAAATCATCCTACAGGTAAAAGAGAATGCTACAAGGTGATACTGTACAACAGAAAAATTATAGAGAACATTTGTATGTGCCAATCCCAAAGTTATTGTTATACAGATTTTAAGTAAAACAAATGTGGACAACAATTTATATTTCCAATTAACTCAGGTGCATTACTGTTTTTATCAGAACCTTTAAACCAATGTTGCTTAATATACACAAATTTACTTTTATTTAGTCCTAAAACACCTTGTAACCTGTAGACAGAGTCTGGGCAAAATTGGATACTTGTTGAACTCACGTTAATTAAATATACATTAATTGAATATAGACCCATGTCCCTCTCCCGTCCCTCCCACCCCTCCCAATTCACCATTTATGTCAGTTTTCTGATGCAGTCTTTCTGTTGTTGTTCTTTTAGTATTATCTTTTTAAAGGTGTTTGGAGTCTAATCTGTATCCCCTAAATACTCTTGGGTGTGGGTCTATCCCCTGAAGTCTGGTTAACCTACCAGGCATGAAAACAGTAAGGAAAACTTACACTTGCTTTCCCAGCATCTATCAATTTCCAATAGATTCTCAGCTAGGGCTGTGGCTTTCTGACCACCTGTGCCATCCATGCCGGAAACTTTTCTGGCTTGGGTTTGCACAGGACTTGTGCATGCTGTCCTAAATACTGTAGGTTCATATGTGCATCTGTTCTGTGGTATACCAAGACAACAGTTTCCTTTTATTCGTCTATTGCCTCTGGCTCTTACAACTTTTCCACCCGTTCTTCTACAATTAACTCTGAGGCTTGAGAGGAGAAAGTATGATATAGGTGTCCCACTTAGGGCTGAGCACTCTGCAGTCTCTTATTCTCTGCATATTGACCAGTTGTGGGTCTTTGTGTTAATTGCTTTCTACTGTATGAGGATGATTTCTCTGGGGAGAGTCGAGAGATGCACTAATCTGTGGGTATAACAATAAGTCATCAGGACTCAGTTAATATGTCCATTTAGCAGAAGGATAATAGTAGGTTCTCTGTGGCCTGTGACTTGTCTAGCCATCACAGATTATTAGCCCCGATTTCTCTCTCTCTCTCTCTCTCTCTCTCTCTCTCTCTCTCTCTCTCTCTCTCTCTCTCTCTCTCTCAGTATTTTTGAGACAAAGTCTCCCTTTAGCCCCAGCTGGCCTGGAACTCACTATGTATCTGACTGACCTCAGAATTCACAGAGATCCTCCTGTCTCTGCCTCCTGAGTGCTGGGATTATAGGCCTGCACCACCACCCAGCCCTATTTTTTTTAAAAATACATGGTCTTGTTGTACAGCCCAGGCTGGCTTTGAATCTAATCTATGATCCTCTTGTTTTAGCCTCCACAGTGCTGGAAGTACAAGTGTGTGTCATATGCATCTGCATAGTGTCCTTCTAGAACTCTTCTTCTCCAAGGCCACAATGTTACTAAGGACTATTGTTATTAGTCATTTTTCTGTTGCTGTGATAAAACCACAATGACCAAGGGAACTTACAAAAGGAAGAGTTTATTTGAGCTTATGATTGACGGTTCCAGGGAATTAGAGTCCATTGTGGTGGGGAGGCATGATGGCGGGAGCTGGAGCAGAAAGCTGAGGTTCACATCTTCTAGTCAGCACAGGAGAGAGAGAGAGAGAGAGAGAGAGAGAGAGAGAGAGAGAGAGAGAGCGCAACTGGACACTGGCAAGGCTTGTTGAACTCTCTAAGCCTAGCCCCAGTGAGGTACTTCCTCCTGCCTGGCCACTCCTTCTAAGATCTTCCAAGATAGCACCATCACCTGGAAACAAAATGTCTGAATACTTGAAGACTGTGAGGGAGCATTTTCATTCAAACCACCACAGAATAAAACAAGTGCTGTCTCTGGAGCACAACAGCCAGAATCAGCTTCCTAAAACAAACTTGTACATGCCATTTGTTTGCTTCCAGGCCTTCAGTGGTTGCCCATTGGTTTAACGCAAAGATGGAGCAACATAGGATCCAAGTGGTCCTACAGGCTATAGCTAGTTTTAGTAGGAAAAAGTAAGGCTTCAAGTACAAGTAACTCAAAACTTTTGGATTGATTGGGGATTCATAGAAGCCTTGCTTCTGAAAACAATACCGTTTAGCACCTCTGGAAAGGCTTTATTGCTACTCTATGTATGATTCAACACCAGGGCCAGCCCCAGTTCCTCACTGCAAGGCCTTTAGTACTACTGCCTAACTGATTCTGATCAATGCCTCCATAATGTTGTTCACTTCTTAACTGAATTCTTTTCCAAGTTACAATTGATTTCATACGTTTGGCACACTCTAAGTCATAAGCTTGTAACCTAGTGACGAGGGAAGCTGGGAATACAGATTTGTTTTAAGAAAATGTAGACTCAGGGCTGGAGAGATGGCTCAGTGGTTAAGAGTACCGACTGCTCTTGCAGAGGACCCGGGTTGAATTCCCAGAACCCACAAGGCGGCTAAAAACTGTCTTTAACTCCAGTTCCAGGGAAATCTGACACCCTCTTCTTACCTCCGCAACATTGCATGACATGGGTGCACCAACCTACATGAAGACAGTACATTCATACACATAAAAAATAATAAATTTAAAAAAAGTTTAAAAAAAGAATTAGCCTTTTAAAAATATTTTTAAAAAAAGAAAATGTAGACTCATAAGGAGAGATGCTTCTAAAGGAAGACAACTCAAGTATATCACAAGTATATCACAAGTATATCACTTCCACTGGAGAAGGCATAGAATTTAACTTTTTCATTTTTCACATAGGGAATAACTTTCTTTTTCTTTATTTCTGTATGTGTATGAATGTATTATCTGCATGCAAGTCTGTGCACCCATGACGTGCATTGCCGCGGAGGTCAGAAGAGGGTGTCAGACTCCCCTGGAACTGGAGTTCTCCTGGAATTGGAGTTTCAGATGGCTCTTGGCTGCCACGTGGGTGCTGGGGATCGAACCCGGGTCCTCTGCAAGAGTGGTTGGCACTCTTAACCGCTAGGCCATCTCTCCAGCCCCAGGAATAACTTTCTTAATATCACACAGCTCTCATTAGTGACACAGGTGATCCTAGAAGCAGTGTATGAACTCATTGTCTGTACCAATAAGCATTGCTCCCTATAGGTCCATCTATGCCATGTCAAAACTTAGCCCAGGGTATAGTCAGTTAGGAAAAACAATCAAAACTTTTTTTTTTTGGCCTTTTGAGGTAGGGTTTCCCTGTAGCCCCAGCTGGCCTGGAAGTCATTATGTAGACCAGGCTGGCCTTGAACTCACAGAGATTTGCCTGCTTCTGCCTCCCAAATAATGGATTTAAAGGCATGTGCAACCATACCCAGCAAAATTTATTTTTTTAATTATTTCCTGAGACAGGATCCAGCATGGCCTTGATGTCATTATATAGCTCATGCTGGTCTCACATTCACAGTCTTAACACTCTCTCTCTCTCTCTCTCTCTCTCTCTCTCTCTCTCTCTCTCTTCCATCTATGTATCTATAATCTATCTATCTATCTATCTATCATCTATCTATCTATCTATCTATCTATCTATCTATCTATCTATCTATCTAACATCTATCTACTTTTTGAGGCAGGGTCTCAGTATGTAGCCCTGGCTGTCCTGGAACTCTGTAGATCAGCCTGCCCCTGACTTATGAGTGCTGGGACTAAAGGTTCATGGCACCACACTCCACACTCAGCCAGAAAACTACTTATAGTGTTATTGATTCTACATATGCTTGTTTCCCTCCCTCCCTCCCTCTCTCTCTCTCTCTCTCTTTCTTTCTTTCTTTCTTTCTTTCTTTCTTTCTTTCTTTCTTTCTTTCTTTCTTTCTTTCCATTTTTATATAGAGCAAGACTCTGAACTTGGAATCCTTCTATCCCAGCTTGCCAAGTTCTGTAATTACAAATATATGCCATCACTTCTGGGATCACTCATATGTATTTATTGAACAGCTGTTGTGGAAAAAAATCACTGCTCTGAACATATGGAAACATTGTAGTGATAAACAATGTAGGACTATTGGAGAGAATCATAGTGGGCTGTGGGAGTACAGAGAAGGATCCTATTGAATCTATTGTCTTGGGATGTTTTCCAACAGGAAAAACCTAAATACTTCATTCCTGAGGTTTTAAAAGAGTTTTTAATTGAAGGAGCCAAAGAGTTCTAGGGAATTATACCAAAACATTTTTCAGAGTTAAGACCTGATTGCAGGGTCTCTATTTGCCATACCTCACTAGAAAACACTCAGAGGCCTTTTATTTATTTGTCTGTAAAATAAAGATAATGACTTAATTTGCTCTGAGGATAAAACAATATATCTTCGTTTCTTGTTGTTAGCAGTAGAAGCCTATTTGAGGTAGCTTATTAAAAGGAAGGTGTGGAGAATTCCATGGACCACAAGGTCTGGAAAAAGAACACCATACTTTGGGAGATACTCAAGCAAAATTTAGAATGTCACCAGGAATCAAGGAAGTTCTGTTGCCTTTTTAAAATGATATTTTTTAGCTGAGTGTTGTGGTGCATGCCTTTAATCCCAGCACTTAGGAGGCAGAGGCAGGTGGATCTCTGGGAGTCTGAGGCCAGCCTGGTCTACAGGGCCAACTGGGAGTACAGAAATATCCTGACTCAAATAGACTGAAAAATAGATATTGTTATTAATTTTCTGTGAATTTCTTACAATGTACTTTGATCATATTCGCTCCCTTCACCCATCTCCTTTTCAGTGATAGTTTTAGAGAGACTGAGCAGTAGGTAGAGGGAAAGCAGGAGGAAGAAAGCTGACTTCTGCTAGGCACTTGTTACCATCAATTACTTAACATGTAATCTCAAGAAAAGTAATACCATAGTAATTTTGTTTTCTATAGCTATGATAAAATACCTGAGAAAAAAAATGTAAACGATTTAAAAGAGGAAACTTTATTTTGCTTCCTGGTTTCAGAGGTCTCAGTCTGCAGTTGGCTGGACATATTGCTTTCATCCTGTGGTAAGGCAGAACATCAAGTTAGGAGTATGAGAATGAGGAGGTTGCTCACCCCATGGCACACAAGAAGCAAAGACAAGAGAGAGGGAGAAAGGAGAGAGAGAGAGAGAGAGAGAGAGAGAGAGAGAGAGAGAGAGAGAGAATCATGCTGGGCTGCCTTTAATGATGTATTTCTTCCTGCCAGGTCCTATCTTCTAAAGTTTCCATCACCTCTCAAAGTAGAGCCAGCAAAGGGGAACAAATATTCAAACCTGTGGGAGGCATTTCATATTTTAAATGCCACAAAGACTTTCTGTCTTTGGAGTGTGGCGCAAAGACCTTTTATCCAAACGGAAATCCGATAAACAACTCTCTTGATATTTATCCCATCTTCTTTTACAGTTAAGCGTGGAGTGGACTTGGGAGTCTTGAATGCTAAATCTAGTCACAGGAGAGTCCTGGTAAAATAGAAGCAGGATTCTTCTGCTGCAGAGGAGTTTGGTAAAGGCCTATCAGAAAATCAAAGTCCAACACAGTGGCTTAACTGAAATTCCCAGGGAGCCCAAGTCCCAGCAAACTACTTAAACTGTTAAGTGGTGTGACAAGCAAAAACTTGGTCTTTGCAGAAACATTGACATTTGGGGCTTGGAGAAAATTACAGAAGGAAATGGGGATGGTTAAGTTTGGGGGCCAGTCTGTTCTACTAGAAAAAAAAAAGGAGGGGGAAAGAGTCAAAAAAGAGATTTTTTTTTAAAAGTATCTTTCCATATGATTTAATGTAAGTAATCAATGAGAACAGATACAGGGTTAGTGAGATGGCTCAGTGGGTAAAGGTACTGTTAGGTCGGGGGTCTGGGACAGAAAGCCAAGATGGCATAGATGGGAAGGACCATCCCTTCTTTTTCTGTTGGGAGCTTGCATTTGCCCTTGAAAATCACCAGATGGAGTTTCAAATTCCCATGAGACTTCTGGATCTGAGACCCACCTTCAGGCCTCTGACCTGACCTGATTGGCCAGATTCCAACATATCACCATCTCCCCTCCAGTGACCTATAAAAGGCCAACATGTCACCATCTCCCCTCCAGTGACCTATAAAAGGCCCTCCCCTCCTCCCAGACATGTGCTTTTCCAATGGTCCTTCAACCCCAAGGGCCATTGAATCCGTTCAGGAGAACAATTCTCTGGATTAAAAGCCTGTCTTCTTTACTTTTAATTTGGACTGATTTGGTTTTTCTCTTAGCGTTGTATACCTTTTAGGTACTTGCTGCCAAGCCTGATGACATGAAGTTTGAATCTCAGGACCCACTATGTGGAAGGAGAGAATTAACTCCTGCAAGTTACCCTCTGACCTCCACATGTGCCCTTCACCATAATAAATAAATAAATAAATAAATAAATAAATAAATAAATAAATGTAAGTTTAAAAATTAGAAAAAGAAAATTTGATTTAAATTGTACAATTACAAAAATGACAATACAGGGGCTGGAGAGATGGCCTAGCGGTTAAGAGCACCGACTGCTCTTGCAGAGGACCCGAGTTTGATCCCCAGCACCCACATGGCAGATGAGAACCGTCTTTAACTCCAGTTCCAGGGGAATCCAACACCGTCGTCTGACCTCTGTGGCATTGCACAACACGGGTGCACAAACCTACATGCAGACAGTACATTTATACACATAAAAAATAAATTAAATTAAAAAAGATTTCTTTAAAAATAAATTTAAAAAATGACTATACAAACACAAGAGATTGTATAACTCTCTAGCTCAAAGGCAGCAAGGACTTGTTTCTTTCTCAACCTTCCTTAGCAGTGGAGGTTTGCATCTCCTTGCCCATCATATGCTAGAGGAAATTTGGGTACTGCTTGTCCTAATATGGGCAAACAGAAGGTGCTCCATGGAGATATAGTTTGTCTAGCCACTCCCAGAGAATTCAGTTCTCAGCCTCAGGCTGTGCTCTCTTGCCATGATAATTTACCAAGATGAAGGTGACAATTACTCTCTTTAGGCAGGGCCCCTACCTCTTTTCATCCTTGGCTCTCTCTTCAGGTTGTTCCTTCTGGCCCTCAGGCTCTACAAAGAAAGAAGGATCTCTTAGATTGCCTGCCTAAAATTCAGGGAGAAATGAACCCCTTAGGCCAGCCCTAGTTGTTTGGCTAAGATACTAGCATCTGAGCATTAGAGAGCTTTGAGTTCTCATGCTCAGGTTCACAATTGAGCAAGTGTGTTTTATCTAGCCTGGCTAATCTCTGTCCATGTCATGAGCTTGGTCAGATGGTCAGATGGGAAGCCTCCAAATAACTAAGTATCCTGTCAGTGCAGGAGAGGGAGATTAAAAGGGAGAGGAATAAGACAAACATAAATAACTCTTCCTCTCTCTTGAGGTGAAAGACACCCAATGGTAGTAGAATATGTTGGCTCACATTAGTTGACTAACATCTGCTAGTCCCTTTGAGCAGCCAAAAAGTTTGATGGGAATCAATGTAGCTAGTATGCTGCTGGTCCGTAGGGGAAGTCTCCATAATTGCTATTGAAAGGAAGTGTAGTTTTGCCATCCTGTTTGAGCCAAAGTCTTAAGCAGGTGAGGTTCTTTTAAAAAATACTTAATTTAAAAAATTTTATGTGTATGAGTGTATTGCCTGCATGCATGTAAGTGCACTTGTGTTGTGCAATGCCTGCAGAGGTCAGAAGAAGACATTGGATTCCCTGGAACTGGAATTATGGACAGTAGTTAGCCTCCATGTGGGTACTGAGAATAGACAGAACCCTGGTCCTCTGCAAGACCAGCCTGTGCTGTTAACCACTGAGCCATCTCTCCAGCCCCCTATGCATTTCTTCTTATATGGCCTTCAGGTATACACATTCACTCATGTTCAGATATTATATGCATATTTTCACTAGGTTTTTTTGTTAATATATTTCTCTCTTGTTTTTCACACTACCTAAGTCTCTTCCCTCCTCTCTCCTCCCTCCCCAGTTAAAGTACTCCCATTCCCCCCATTGATAATATTTGTCACCTATTTTGTCCCCTCTCTTGAGTTCCTTCTTCCCTTTTACCCTCATAGTTCCTTGCATGTCCTTCTCTTCTCCCATCTCAAGGAGTTCAACAATTTTTCACCATTTCAATGAACATTAATTTACTTTAAGTCATCACCAATCACCTTTAATTGAATGTTGAAAGAGCCTGGATTGTCTGTTCTGTCCTTGGATTTTATTTTTATGTTTTAAGTTATATGAATATGTGTGTGTTATTCTATGTTTGGATGCCCACAGAAGTCAAAAGAGAGTAGTAGATCCCTTGGAGCTAGAGTTACAGCTCTACTCAAAAACACCAAAGGCTTTAGGTTTCACTCACTGGAAAAGACAAAGGGCTAACTCCAGTGCCCAAGATCCTAACTGATCTTTGGGTTCCTAGTGTTAGATTTTCTTCACTTTCTTTTCTTCTCCAGCTATACTGCTATCTTCACTATTCCTCAAACATTCCAGGAACCAGGCATGAACAATTCTTGGGCCTTGGGAAGTTTCTCTTTCCTCTGCCTAGAATTTTTGTTCCCACATGTATAAATGTGTATGTGGTGGTTTGAATGAGTGTTCCCCACAGGCTCCAAGTATTTGGACACTTTGTCCCCAGTTGGTGGTGCTATTTTGGGAGATCTTAGGATGTGCATCCTTGCTGGAGGAAGTGTGTCACTGGGGAGGACTTGGAGAGTTCTTAAGTCTTGCTGGATTCCCAGTTGCTCTCTGTTTCTTGTGCCTGCTTGAAGATGTGATTGCTTTGGTTTCTGCTACAACTACCCCTGCCACCATGTCTCCTCTGCCATGATGGACTCTTGCCCCTCTGGAACTGTAAGCCAAATAAACTCTTCCTTATACAAGTTCCCTTGGTCATGGTGTTTTATCACAGCAACAGAAAGTAAGTAATGTAGAAGTTGGTACCAGGAGAGTGCGATGCTGCTGTGAAGAACCTTAGGTGTTAGGAGCATAAATGACATTTGAAAGATGTGTTAATTTGAGGTAATTTAGAATTAAGTAGCATTAAGAAATGTGTGGATTCGAAGTGCTGTAACTTTAGAGAATAGTTAATTTAGCTTAGCCCCCAAGGTCTGCTCAGGGGCCCAGGAGCACCAGAAGCTGAAATTTCTTGTCTGATTAACCAGCACAGGCACAAAAGACAAGATAACCAGACCAGAACCCTGCCTGCCCATGATCTGGGTATGAACCTCAGATAGACAGATAAACATCTGTCCACAGGCTGGGACTGGGTACCAACCCCAGATTACCACCTGGGATCAACTACCCCCCTCCCCCACCGGGCTACAGACAACTTAAACAATGGAGTGCAAAATGACTTCTTCGCTGTCTCACTCCCCCTCAGGTGACCTGCTTATGAAATGCCAGCTCTCTCACTCCCTTATGGGAGATCCCCAACATGGGAGATGCCCAAACACCTCAATAACACTCCCTTCCTGGGGCCCCCCTGCCATGTGAGATAAGAGCTGCAGCTAAGAATACTAGACACTCTGCCCTTCACCATTGGTTCACAGACCCTGCTTGGACTTGTCTGCTGGGACCTGCTGGCTTGGACCTGCCCACTCCAAGATGCCACAGCCTTCTTTTTCAAGACTCACTTAAAGCCAACCAGCAGGCCCCTGGAAACTCTGAGGCTTCACAGCTTCCAGGAGACTAAGACAGTGCTGTCTAAGTGAGCAGCCTTAAGGAGTTCATCTAGGAACAGGACAGATTTAGGATTAATAGGATTGACCTGCATGGGAAAGGATAAAATTAGATTGCATCATAATACTTTGTCCTGAATTCCTTTGGCCCTTTTAAGTCCATGCTCACGGCAGTTGGGTTCTGGAGGAATATGGAAGACTTTGGAAGTTTGGACTAGAAAAGTGGTTCAGTGCTCTAAGTAGAGCTTAACAGGCCATTCTCATAGGAGCCTGGAAAAAAGTAGTGGTGAGAGCAAAGTAGTTCCAGAGGGAAATAAGGACTTAAGCAACAACTGGTATGTTTTGGCTAAGTTTGGCTGCTGTCTGTCCACAGCCTAAGAATTGGTCTGAGGCTAAGTTGAACAGTAATGGAGGAAATTTCAAGACCTTAACATAGAAATGGCAGTGTGGCTATTAATGGTGAATATTATGCAGATCTGCAGTGAAAAAGAACAAGTGCGGCAGAAAGAAATCCAGAATGCTCAGTTTAGATTGAAAAAGAAAGAAGCTTAATGTTGGAGCAAGGCAAGTGCTGAAAGGCTCTTTGTGATAAGGTGATCAAAGCCTTTGAGGAGAGGCATCTTGATTTGCATTTAAACAATGGAAAGAGTACCCTCAAGGCAAGACCTCATAGACCAGACTTCTTTGTGAAAGGAAAAAGTCTAAGGAGTTTTATCCGAGAAAAGTCCAACCCACAAAAGCTGCTAGTAAATGTGGCCACTGGCAGTCAAACTTGGCAGTGTTGTGAAGCTGGTGCTGGTTTAGAGGCATGAAAGACCCAAGAGTGAACGGGCCAATGGTTCTTGCTCTGTGGTTTCAGAGAGCCCCAGAAGCCAGGCAGTGTGCAAGAGAGGTGTCCCAGCATAAAGAAGGCCCTGAAAGGCCATCATGTGCCACTGTGAAGGCGAAACCTGGTTGGCAATGGAGATCCCCAAGGAGACTTTGGAGATGTTAGAGCAGTGAGACATCTGCAAAGGAGAGCTGCATACAGGGTGTGGTACGAACCCAAGAGAGATGTATGCTGCATGCAGCAAAGCTGGAGGGACTGGATCATCTAAACCTTTTGGAAGTAAATTTCCAGAAGTTAGAAATGGGGCTATTGGATTTGATGTTTGCCATGCTGGTTTTCAGTCCAGTATTTCCTCACTATGCTCCCATTCCTCACTTTTGGAATGGGAATGTGTATTTAGTTCCAGTGTATTTTGTGGTGTCACTCTGCCACACGTGGAGGTAGATACACAAACCCCTTCCACTGGATGACAGAGAAAAGGGAAAATGCAAGACAGCCACCAGCAGCTGTCCTAAACCTTGGGACCAAAGGCTGACAACCTTTCCACTACCCATCTGTCTCATCTAACATATATACCAGGCAATGCCCTATTGCCACCCCCAGATCCTTCAGGCTGCTGCCTGCTAGGCTCCCCACAGCCTAATGCCAGCTGTCTCATGTTCAGCACTCCACAGCCTAATTCCCACCCGGGTGGGCTCTCACTCACCACACATCAGTGTCCATGCTGCTGGCCCTCACTGATTTCCCAGTCTGGCATCTGATTGATTTTCCCCAGCTAAATCTGCTAGCCAAGAACACACAAGCCTGATGGGCTAAAATTACATTCGAAAAATCATGGCTGGGAGTCCCTGTCTGATGGGTAAGAAGGACCCATCTTTTTATTCACAGCATTCTGTTTTTATACAGAGAGTGACATCATATCTCAGGGCCTGGTTTCAGACCCTGTGCCTCATGTTCCATCACATCATGAGTACTAACATCCCAAGTATGAGAACTCATGAGTGCCTTGGATCTCAAGGTGTCATGGGTTTGCTAAGGGTTTGCTAATTCGGGCAAATCCAGCCTAAGGTCAAGTTTTGGTATAAACAGTCAAGCAGGTAATTTAGTACAAAGAAGCCACAGGTGGCCTCCTTTTTACATACAGTATTTTGGTCGTATATAAATCACTTTTTTATTTTATAGGGGCTTACAGTGAAGAAATTGATTTGAATTTGAGAAAGGACTTTGGCCTCTGGACTTTTGAATAGTATTGAGACAGGTAAAGACTACAGGGACTTTTGAAGGTGAACTAAATGCATTTAGTCCATATAGATCACGAATCCATTAGGCCTGGCTCTCCCCAAGATCTGGAATTTATGGCCAGCAATTGCAGAGAACACAAATATTTTCCACTCCCTTAAGAAATTGTCAGTGACTTCACTTTCTCTTTACCTGCTTTCCCACCCAAGATTCCTTAAAAGTCCTGCTATTTTGGGGCTGGGTACTCTTCTCACTTTTAGAGCCAAGTCCTGGCTATCTTCAAGGTAGAGTTACCCCGAGTGCCTGGTGTTTTCCTTTCATTTTGGAGTTGCATTGACACAAACCTGACATACATGTTACCTTGACACAGATTGCCAATCCGTGACCCTCTCAGAATAGCTGGTAAGGTCTCCAGCTGACAAGCTACCAGCTGCAGGCTAGAGCCATCTACCACTGATTTGGCCTAAGGTACCATCATGTCCTGCTTGCTCTCCCTTTACGTCTATACATTTCCTCTGCTCCTGTCTCTCTGCACTCCCTTCCTGTCATCTCTCTCTTTCCCTTCTGTTTCTCTGGCCTCTAGCTTCCCACCTTCCATTTTTGGACTATGCAGAATTAACCAGTTGTTTGGGCTGGTCCCTGGCCTTTGGCTCTGTCCTCTTCCTGCTGCCAGGATGTTCGTGGCAGGACCAGGGACTCCAACTGATTGTTATCCTCTCCACACTCATAGGATGCCACCCTGTGGAATTGGGATCCTGTTCTGCACTCCTGGATTCAGGGTAAAACACCCCCTAACCCCAGGAAGTGCCACTAAGAGGCTCTTTATCTGTCTGTTTATCTCTCTCTCTCTCCATGTGATCTTTTCTAGACCCAAAAGGAATGCTTTTATCTCTTTCTCTCTCTCTCTCTCTCTCTCTCTCTCTCTCTCTCTCTCTCTAACCCAAAACATGGGAACCTCACACTCAAAGGGGGAAGCCCAGGGGCTCACCTCATTTGACTGTCTCCTCCGCTCTCTGAAAGCACCCTATCTTTCCAAGGATATTAATCCTAACCTCCTTAAAAGACTCTGTTCTGTTACCTGGCCATAATATAAATTAGAAAATAATATTGTCTGGCCTGAGATGGTGTTCTAGTTTCTCTTCAATTGCTGTGGCAAAACATTCTGACCAAAACCAACTTGAGGAGGAAAGGGTTTATTTGGTTTACATCTCCAGGTCAGTTCATCACTCAGGGAGCCCAAGGTAGGAACTCAGGGCAGGAACCTAGAGGCAGGAACTGAAGCACAGGCCATGGAGGAATGCTGCTTACTTGCTTGCTCCCCTGGCCGATGCCCAGTCTGCTTTCTTATACAATACACAATAACCTGCTGAAGGGTGACACCACCCATAGTGGGCTGAGCCCTCCTACATTACTCAACAATCAAGACAATACTCCACAGATGTGGCCACAGACAAGTCCAATGGAGGCAATTCCCTAACTGAGGCTCCTTCAACCTAAGTGTGTCAAGTTGACAATAAAACTATCCAGCAGAGAAGGGTACCCTAGAATCCAATGTTCTCAAAGCCTTATGAAACTTTTGCCAGAGCACCAGCGAAACTGGTCTGAATTCCAACATATTCAGGCCTTCTCCCCTCCACCCTGTTTCCCTCACCCACCCACTAAGGGATTACAAATTACTGAGTTCTGGGTAGTTTACTAAGGGGGACTCCCAGAATTCTAACAACTTATTTGGTGGCCATACAAAACTTCCTACAGGTGCTCGGCACTTGGCTGCTAAGCAGGCAGGGACTTTTATCTCTCTTGCTATCTTGCTTTTGGGGCCATAAACCACTTGGTCATGAACTAAAGGAAAAAAAGCCCCCCCCCCAGTCTTTCTCAGGCTTTTTTTTTCTTTTTCTCCCCCATGGGTTCTCTCCATGGGGGGAAAAGAGAACAGACACAGGGGTCTGGAATTTGGATCTCAGGTCCGTTGGGCAGTAAGCAAGCAGTGCTTAAACCATGTGATTAATTTTAAATTTCAGTGACCAAAAGAGCCACACTCCATGCTTGGGCAAGAATTGTGCTTCCAGAGCAACAGCCCAAGGATGTGTGTGCCTGGCACAGCTCCCCATTTATTTCTGTTGCCTTCGGAAGTTCCTTTTTAACTATGCTTTCTAAAACCTCACAAAAATCCTCTGTGTATATCAGTAACATTGTTTTTCCAAACCACTGTATTCTTCATTATTTCAACTGTGCCTGCTTACAAAAGATAATCATACTCAAATTTTTTAATTCATATAATTATGCATGACTATTATTTTCCTGTGCCATTTAAGAACTCCCTGTAATGTCATGTTATTGTATGTTTCCATGTGTTAGGATTTAACATATTCCATGCAGAGAGATCACATGTAATTGTATTAATTGTTTTCATGTGGTACTTGTCTCAAAACCTTTTAAGCTATGGCCATGAAGTTTTCCTTCTTCATTATTGTGCAAAAGAATTAGATTAAATTTATTTTGGCATGCCTAATTAAAATACAGTCAAAGGCTTTATAAACCTGGGTGCCTTAAACATCATTAAATACCTACTATTCCACAAAACTTCTCAGTACTACTTTTTTTTTCAGCAGCAAAGTGCTCAATAAAAAGTATATTGTAGAGGGTAATACAAGAAAGTCGGGGCAGTAAGAGGGTAGGAGTGGCCAGCAGGATGGCAAAGGCCTCAAAGGAAATACGGTGTCGTCGTTCTGGGAGGAATAACAAGTTCTGAATCTGGAATTTCCCGAAATAGCTTTGGTTCTCTTGTGTTCACATCTTTGAAGACCATGATGGAAGCAATATTTCCACAGCAGTAGCAGTAGTTAGGAGCAGACCACACTGTGACCAGCTTCTCGTCAAACATAAACTTATAGCCTTCGTGCTATAAGCTGATGTGCTCTGCAGATAAGTTTTAGGTTGTTGATATGAACAAACTCATTTGTGACTTTTGCTCCAAAGAGCCAACCTCCTCCTCAGGGACTGATTGCCCAAGTATCTACATCTTCAGGATCCGACCACACCAGGTCACAGAAAGCTCCTTTGTGAGGAATTTCCTGATTACGTTCAATGGTTTGAATTTGATCCAGTGTTTTGATATCAGGAGATAAGCAGCCATGAACACACAAAATTTGTTAATCTATTAAAGCTGCTACTGTCAGCATGTCAAAAGCTTTGGTACAATATCTCCAGGCATTAGCATTTCCATATTTTGTTTGGCACTCATCATAAAATCCATACACCTGTGTTATCTGTCTATTCTCATGATTTCCTCTTAAAAGTGTAATATGATCAGGTCATTTAGCCTTTAGTGCAAGAAGGTAAGTGAAGGTCTCCAAACTATAGTAACCTCTGTCTACAAAATCACCCTGTCCGTGTATGTCCCCACACACTGTTACTGGTGTTGACACTGGCTGAACATTTGACTCTTCGAAAAGAAGATCACAGACATAGTCACACAGTCGCTAAAAGCAGAGAGAGAAAACACAGGCTTTATGGCATTAAAACTAAGGGTCCAATACCAAAAAAATACAAGGACTAATGTTTACAAAAACTCCCTCTCTTTTGATAGGAATGAAAACCACACCCTTTGATGATTCCAGGGTTAAATTTTGATCAGCTTTCACATATAATTCAGAGCATAAAATAATACAATTAGCTGGGCTTGGTGGTACCTGCCTTTAATCCCAGCCCTCAGAAGCAGAGGCAGATGGATCTCTGTGAGACGTAGGCCAGCCTGGTCCATATAGTGACTTCAAGGTGGGCTTGGACTAGGGAGACCTACCAAAAAATAATAAAATAAATAATAGTAATACAATTATTATCCCAAAATGTGAATTCCCTGGCTATATAGACAACAGGTTCAAGAAGAGTCTTTACAACTGCAAATAAAGCTTTTCACAGAAAATAAATGCAGAGTGAATAATGTTAAAAGGTAAAGTTTATCTCCTTGTGGTACTGGGGATTGATTCTAGGACTACTAAACTACATCTCTAGTTGTTTTTATGTTTTTGAGTTGAGGTCTAAGTTGCTCAATTTGGCCTTAAACTTGTGAACCTTCTGCACCTCAGCTTCAAGAATAGCTAGGGTAAGCCAGCCAGAGTGATGCACGTCTTTAATCCCAGTACTCAGGAGGCAGAGGCAGAGGCAGAAGGAGCCAGCCTGGTCTACATAGCAAGTTTTGGGCCAGCTGGGGGCCCCCCAGTACCACTTTTTTATATAAAACTGCATCTAGGGCTGTCAAGGATTGGGACCAGGGACTGCACCAAGGTCTCTGGAGTCGCTCCAACTTCTGGCCCTTACTGGGTAAGGCTCTGTGCACCTCTGGGCACCCCAGCTGTCAATGGATCGGGACCAAGGAGTGCACCCAGGTCTCTGTATTGGCTCCAACTTCTGGCCCATACCAGGTAAGGCTCTGCATGCACCTTGGAAGTGACACGGTTGGGTGCTGAGTGGATAGGCCAAACCAGTGCCAACAAACCATCCCCCCAAATAGTGTGGCTATCCTGGTGGGAACAGCAAAGGTGACTAGGAGCACAAGGTAACAGAAAAGACAGCAAACCTTCCAAACTTGAGGAACAGGTCTTCAACCCAATGAAGAAGCACTTGAATTTTGCATCAGATTATAAACAACAAATCAAATCCACATGCTAAGAATGGAAAATCAACATGAGAAAAGTAAATAATAAATCCCCACCAACTGAAAAATAACAAACCCATACAAATACAAGAAGCACATGGAAAACCAAAAAGACAAGATCAGAAAAGGAATTCCCTATGACATATCATAGTTATAACTTTAGATGCCCCAAACAAAAGACAAAATACTGAAGGCTGCAAGAGAAAAACAACAAGTTACATACAAAGGGAAACCCATCAGAATTACAGATGACTTTTCAGTGCAAACCCAGATTACTATACCCAGCAAAAATGTCAATTATAGTTGAAGGAGAAAGAAAAATCTTTCATGACATAAACATGATGAAAGAATTCATGTCCAGAAAACCAACCCTTCAGAAAATACTCAAAGCAATTGAAAGGTCAGAGGAAAGGAGCAACTATCCCCAAGCAGCTAGAGAGAGTAATTAATAAAAATATAACTGCAGAAATACAAACATAGCCCAAGAATGCAAACAGAAAATAAGGTAAAAGGAAGCAGAGCACATATCTCCATAATATTAAATATTAATGATCTAAACTCCCCAATCAAAAGACATAGACTGAGAAAATGGATGAGGGAACAGAACACACCTATATGCTGTCTACAAGAAACCCATCTCGGCAGGGCATGGTGGTGCACGCCTTTAATCCTAGCACTCGGGAGGCAGAGGCAGGTGGATATTTGTGAGTTCAAGGCCAGCTTGGTCTACAGAATGAGTTCCAGGCCAGCTGGGGAGACAGGGAGACCCTGTCTCGAAAAGGCCAAAAACAAAAAAATCAATCTCTCCCTTAAGGACAGACACCAACTTAAAGTGGAAGGATGGAAAAAATATTCCAAGCAAATGGTACCAAAAAGCAAGCAGGAGTTGCTATCCTAATATCAGACAAAATAGACTTCAAAGTAAAACTAATCAGAAAAGTCAAAGAGGGCCACTACATCCTTATCAAAGGAACAATTAACCATGAAGATTTCACAATCATGAATATATTCACACCAAACTCCAGTGCATTGAAGTTTATAAACACATTTCTTCACGACCTCAAGGCACAGATTAATCTCAACACACTAATAGTGGGGGACTTCAGTACCCCACTGAGCCCATTGGCTAGGTCAAATGGACAAAGAACAAATAGAGAGATATCTGATCTGAACAATACAGCACACCAAATGGACCTCATAGACATCTACTGAATATTCCACACAAAGACCAGAGAATATACTTTCTACTCAGCACCCCACATACTGGGACACAGAAAAAAACTTCAACAAATACAAAAGGATTGAAATAATTTCATGCGTTGTATCAGACCACAGTGCAATAAAGCTCAATATCAACACCAGAATAAGCCCTATTAGCTATAAGAAAACATGGAAACTAAACAACACACTCCTGAGTAATGAATGGGTCAAGGAAGAAATAAAGAAAGAAAGGAAAACATTCTGGGAGCTAAATGAAAAGGACATTACAAGACAGCAAACCTATGGAATACTTTAAGAAGCAGTCCTAAGAGGGAAGTTTATAGCCTTAAAAAAATAAGGGAACTAACACTACAGCTAAAAAACACTTGAGAGACAACAACAAATGAACAGTAAACCCAATAGACAGGAAGAAATCACAAAATCAGAGCAGAAATCAAAGAAATAGAAAAAAAGAAGAAAATAATACAAAGAATCAATGAATCCAAAAGCTGGTAATTTGAAAAGATAAACAAAATATATAGCTCTCTAGCCCAATTAACCAAAAGAAGGAGCAACTCCAAATCAATAGAATTTGTTATGAAAAGGGAAACATCACAATAGACAACAAAAAGATCCAGACAATCATATGAAAATACTTCAAAAACCTATACTCTACTAAATTTGAAAACCTACGATAAATGGATGAATAGCTGAAATCCTGGAAATCACCAAATCTTAAATAAGAAGAGATTGATAGCTTAAACAAACCCATAATATATGAGGAAATTGAAAATGTAATAAAAAACCTCCCAACAGAAAAAGCTCAGGCCCAGATGGTCTCATGGTCGAATTCTATGAAACATTTAAAGTGGACTTATAACTATTATTTCTCAAACTGTTCAGAAGGATACAATCAGAGGGAAATTTCACAAATTCCTTCTGTGAAGCCAGCATCAGTCTAATACCAAAAACAGCCAAAAATACAACAAAAAATAAAACTATATACCCATCTCATTAATGAACATAGATGCAAAAATTCTCAACAAAATACTTGCAATCCACATACAGACTGTTCTAGTTTGTCTTCCATTGCTGTGACAAAACACTCTGACTGACACCAACTTGGGGAGGAAAGGGTTTATTCAGCTTATATCTCCTGGGTCACAGTTCATCACTTAGGGAGACCAAGACAGGAACTCAGGGTAGGAACCTGGAGGCAGGAGCTGAAGCATAGGCCATGGAGGAATGCTGTTCACTGGCTTGCTCCCCTGGCTCATGCCCAGCCTGCCTTCTTATACTGTACACAACCACCTGCCCAGGGTGGCACCACTCATTGTGGGCCGGGCCCTCCCACAATGCTCGACCATCAAGACAATACTCCACAGATGTGGCCACAGGCCAATCCAATGGAGCCAATTCCTCAATTGAGGCTCCCTCAACCCAGGTGTGTCAAGTTGACACTAAAGCTATCCAGCACACAGACCCACATCAAAAGATCATCCATCATGACCAAGTTGGGTTCATACCAGAGATGCAGGGATGCTGTCTGAAATATACGTCTGGTGGTCCTTTAAATATTCTTTATGTGTGTGCTGTATTCCACTAGATGTTCTTCCTCCCTGGACCAGGGCTTGCAGCTCCGGGATGCTGCAATTCTCAGGACTGTTTCTGGGCCAGCTGGCTAACAGTCCTCAGGCTTAAGCCACAAGCAGGGAGGGGGAGGGAACGGTGGAAAGTAACCCAGAAAGAAAAAGGAAAAGGACTCATAGAGACTGGGAATAATGCAACAAAGGGGAATAAAACTTGATTTAATGTTGTAACTCGGGGTATTTTACATAAACCCTTGCAAGGGAGCTGGGACATACAGAATTGGGGGTTGGGAGAGGCAGGTGGGACTTCAGGCCATTTGTTCCAGATCAATGCTTTGCCCTAAGGGACAAAAGAGTTGATGGCACCAAGGTTTCACAGGTTTAGCAGGATATCAGCAGGGGTCCAGGCTTGAAGCTGCTTGCTGACTCTCTTAAGTGCTACTGCCAAAAGAATGCCTACACAGGGATGGTTCAACATATGTAAATAAATATCATAAAACACATAAATGGACTGAAAGAAAAAACTGAAATAGGAAGTCAAGCTATCCCTATTTGCTGATGACATGATTGTTTACTTAAGAGATGCTAAAAACTCCACCTGAAAACTCCTAGAAACGATTAACAGCTTCAGCATGTGGCAGGACAAAAAATCAACCTAAAAAAATCAATGGCCTTTCTTTACACCAAGAACAATCAACTGGAGAAAGAATTCAAAGAGACCTTCCCACTCACAGTAGCCTCAAAAACAATAAAATACCTAGGAACAAACCTAACCAAAGACACCAAAGATCTCTACAATAACAAAAAAATTTTTTTAATTTTAAACCTTTAAAGAAAGAAATTGAAGAAGACATCAGAAGATGGAAAAACCTCCCATGCTCGTGGATTGGGAAAATTAACATTGTAAAAATGTCCATTTTACCAAAACTCTTGTATAGATTTAATGCAATCCCAATCAAAATCCCCAAGAGTTTCTTCACAGGCTTGGAAATAAAAGTTCTTAAATTCATTTGGAGAAACAAAAGACCCCGAATAGCCAAATCAATCCTGAGTGAAAAGAGCTACACAGGAGGGATCTCTATACCAGATTTTAAACTATACTACAGGGCTATAGTCATAAAAACAGCCTGGTACTGGCACAAAAACAGACCTGTTGACCAATGGAACAAAACCGAAGATCCAAATCTGAGCACATACAATTTCAGCCATCTCATATTTGACAAGGGGGCCAAGAAACCACAATGGAGAAAAGACAGCATCTTCAGCAAGTGGTGTTGGCAAAACTGGATCACCACTTGTAGAAGAATGAAATTAAACCCCTACCTCTCACCCTGTACAAAAGTCAACTCCAGATGGATTAAAGACCTCAACGTGAAACCCCAAACTCTGAAGGTGATAGAAGAAAAAGTTGGCAGCAGACTACAAGACATAGGCGTAGGAAAAGACTTCCTAAATCAGACAGCAGCTGCACAAGAATTAAGGTCGACAATTGACAAATGGGACCTCATCAAACTCAAAAGCTTCTGTACATCAAAAGAAACAATCAAGGAAGTGAAGAGAAATCCCACAGAGTGGGAGGAAACCTTCACTGCAGATACATCTGACAAAGCATTGATTTCCAGAATATATAAACTACTCAAAAAACAAAGAAAAAAGAAAACAAATGACCCGCTCAATAGATGGAGCAAAGAACTGAACAGAGACTTCACAAGCGAGGAATTAGAGATGTCTGAGAAACACCTCAAGAACTGCTCAACATCACTAATCATTAAGGAAATGCAAATGAAAACCACTTTAAGATATCATCTTACTCCAATAAGACTGGCTAGGATCAAGAAAACAAATGATACCAAGTGCTGGAGAGGTTGTGGGGAAAGGGGAACACTCATCCACTGCTGGTGGGAATGTAAACTCGTACAGCCACTATGGAAAGCAGTGTGGAGAACCCTTGGAAGACTTGGAATGAACTTGCCACCCGACCCAGCCATACCACTCCTGGGCATGTACCCTCAAGACTTACCCCACCACAGAGATACATGCACGGCCATGTTTATTTCAGCTCTCTTCACAATAGCAAGGAGCTGGAACCAACCCAAATGCCCCTCAACTGATGAGTGGATAGAGAAAATGTGGTACATCTACACAATGGAGTTCTATGCAGCAGTAAAGAAAGACGACATCATGAGCTTTGCAGGAAAATGGCTGGAGCTAGAGGACATCATGCTGAGTGAAGTAACACAGTCCCAGAAAAACAAACGATGAATGGTATCCCTCATCTGTGGATGCTAGTGCCAATTACCTAGTTGTAAGTATTTCTTGTGCATGGCCCCTTGAGCTTTTGTCCAAAGCAGTTGGGAATGATGCATATTGGAAACAACAACAACAACAACAACAGAAAGGACTGCATCAAAGAACTGTCTGAAACAGTGAACTGCTCAGAACAGTCAACTTCCACATGGAGAATATTGAGAAAGACTGAGAAAGAGATGAAAAGCATGTTTGACAGAATGCATGAGCTCTGGTGGGGTGGGGGGATGGGGGGACACGGGTCTAGATTTGATAAAATATAAATAAATAAATAAATAAAACCCCACACAATCATCTCAATTGACACAGAAAAAGCCTTTGACAAAATCCAGCATGCTTTTATATTTAAAGTCCTAGAGGGAATTGGATTTGAGGGAACATTCCTCAACGTAATCAAAGCCATATACAGGAAACCCACAAGCAACGTCTTCCTAAATGGAGAAAAGTTAGAAACATTCCTCTTAAAGGCAGGAACACAGCAAGGCTGCCCCCTATCACTATTCCTCTTCACTATAGTGCTTGAAACACTTGCTAGGGCAATAAGGCAAGAGAGGGAAATTAAAAGAGTATCATATCATTACCTAAGGGATGCTAAAAACTGCACCAGAAAATTCCTAGAAATGATTAAGAGTTTCAGTAAAGTGGCAGAATACAAAATTAACCTAAAAAATCAGTAGGAATAAAAAAGAAAAAAAGAGAAAAAAAAAAGAAAAAAAATGAAAAAAGAAAAAGAAAAAAAATCAGTAGCCTTTCTTTACACCAACAGCAACCAACTTAAGAAGGAACAGAAGGAGAACTTCTCACTCACAATAGCCTCAAAAAATAAAATAAAATAAAATAAAGCAAATAAAATAAAGTAAAATAAAATAAAATAAAATATAATACCTAGGAACAAACCTAACCAAAGACACCAAAGATCTGTACAACAAAAATTTTAAACCCCTGAAAAATGAGATTGAAGAAGACATCATAAGATGGAAAGACTGCCCATGGTCATGGATTGGAAAAATTAATATAGTAAAAATATCTATTTTACCCAAATTAATATACAGATTAATACACAGCAATCCCAATTAAAATCCCCAAGTGTTTCTTCACAGACTTGGAAAAATCCTTAAATTCATATGGAAAAACAAAAGATCCTGGATATCCAAAGCAACACTTATGGAAAAGTGCAATACAGGGGGAATCTCTATACCAGACTTCAAACTGTATTACAGGGCTACAGTCATAAAAACAGTTTGGTACTGGCACAAAACCAGACCCATAGACCAATGGAACAAAATTGAAGATCCAAACGAGCACATACAATTTCAGCTACCTCATATTTGATAAAGGGGCCAAGAAGACTCAATGGAGGAAAGACAGCATTTCACCAAATGGTGCTGGAAAAACTGGATCACCATTTGTAGAAGAATAAATTTAAACCCTTACCTCTTGCCCTGTACAAAAGTCAACTCCAAATATATCAAAGACCTCAACCTGAAACCCAAAACTCTGAAGGTGTTAGAAGAAAAATTTGGCACCAGCCTACAAGACATAGGTGTAGGAAAAGACTTTCTAAATCAGACAGCAGCTGCACAGGAAATAAGGTCAACAATTGACAAATGAGACCTCATTAAACTCAAAAGCTTCTATACAGCAAAAGAAACAATCAAGGAAGTGAAGACAATACCCAGAGAGTGGGAGGCAACCTTCACCACTGATACATCTGACAAAGCATTGATTTCCAGAATATATAAACTACTCAAAAAAACAAAGAAGAACACAAATGATTCACTCAAAAGATAGAGCAAAGAGCTGAACAGAGACCTCACAAGTGAGGAAGTAAAGATGGCTTAGAAACATTTTAAAAATTATTCAACATTACAGGGCTTGGTGGTGCATGCCTTTAATCCCAACACTCAGGAGGCAGAGGCAGGCACATCTTTCTGAGTTCAAGGCCAGCCTGGTCTACATAATGAACTCCAGGCAGGCCAGACCAGCTGGGACTTTAGGAAGACCCTGTCTCAAAAAAGACCAAAAAAAAAAAAAGTGCTCAACATAGTTAATAATTAATGAAATGCAAATTAAAACCACTTTAAGATGTCATCTCACTCTGATAAGACTGGCTAAGATCAAGATACCTAAAGACACCAAATGCTGGAGAGGTTGTGGGGAAAGCGGAATACTCATCCACTGATGGTGGGAATGTAAACTCATACAACCACTATGGAAAGCAGTGTGGAGAACCCTTAAAAGACTCAAAATGAGCCTACCACATGAACCAGTCATACCATTTCTGGGTATATACCCACAAGACCCATCCCACTGCAGATACATGCATATCCATGTTTACTGCAGCTCTCTTCACAATAGTGAAGAGCTGGAAGCAGCCCAAGTGCCCCTCAACCAAGGAGTGGATAAAGAAAATGTGGTACATCTACAGAATGGATTTCTATGTAGTGGTAAAGAAAGACAACATCATGAACTTTGCAGGTAAATGGATGGTACTAGAAACCATTATGCTAAGTGAAGTAACACAGTCCCAGAAAAACAAATGATGAGTGGTATCCCTCATCTGTGAAGGTTAGCACAAAATACCTAGTGGTAAGGCAAACTGAACAATGTTAATGTTTTATTCCTTGTGATCTGAAAACAACTGTGCTCTCATATTGTGAGTTCCTTAACATGTTCTAAAATTAACCTACCATCTATTTTTGGACTTTGGAATTTTGTTATATGGGTGACAGTAGGCATGTATATTTTAGAGTAATATAAAATCAAAATGGAAAAATGTGAATCCTGACATATGATTTGGAAATAACATACAGTTTGTTTTCAGATGACATAATTTTAGTATAGGTGACTATATACTATATATATATATATATATATATATATATATATATATGCAATACAAGTTGGAGGGAACAACAAAAGAACCAGGACAAAAAAAANTGAACAAACAGAAGATCCACAAACACCTAGCACATACAATTCAGCCATCTCATATTACAGGGCAAGAACACACAAGGAGAAAACAAGCACCTTCAGTAATGCGTGGCAAAAACTGGATCATCATCCATAGAAAATAAAATTAAACCCCTACCTCCTGATATAAAATCAACCCAGATTGGAAGATCAAGAGACTCGAACATGCAACCGGCAAACGCTAAGGGAGGATACAATAAAAAGTTTGACAGCGGACTACAAATAATAGGCATAGGAAAAGACTAAAAGACTTCCTAAATCAGAAATCAGCTGCACAAGAATTAAAGGTTGACAATTGACAAACTCATTAAACTCAAAAGCGTCTGTAACATCACAAAAACAATCAAGGCAAGTGAAGCAAATCCCACAATGGCGAAAACCACCCACAGAAACATCTGACAAAGCATGATTCCAAAAAACTCAAAAACAAAAAAAGAAAACATGACCCATCAATAGATGGACAAAGACTGAAACAAGACCCAATGAGAAATAAATGGCTGAAAAACCCAAACATGTTCAACACAAATCCATAAGGAAACAACATCAAAAACCCAAATACACTTACTCCAATAAACTGCTAGGACAACAAATTCCAAGCGCTGGAAGTGTGGAAAGGAACACACCACCACCTGGTGGGATTAACCCTCGTGCCAGCCACTAGACATAGGGTGAAGACCCTGGAAAACTGGAGAACTGCACCTGTACAGCCGTAACCACTCCTAGCAGTACCCCAAACTCACCCCACCAAGAGAACATCACGCACTGTTATCAAAAGCTCCCTTCAACCAATAGCAAGACCGAACCAACCAAGCCCCAAACGAGAGTGATAGAAAAAGTGTAATCTACACATAAAGTTCTACAGCAGTAAAGAACAGATGACATAGACGCAGGAAAATGAGGAGTATAGACAATCATCACTGATGGGAAGTAACACAGTTCCAGAAAAACAAACGACGAAAGGTATCACTCATCTGGATGCAGGCCATTACCTAGTTAAGTATTCCTGGCATGCCTTGAGTTGTCCAAAGCATTGCAAATCACACACAGAAACACGAACAACAACAACAACAAAAGACACATGCCAAAGAACTCAAAAGAACGCTCAGAACCATCACATTCCACATGGAAAATTCGCAGAAAGACAGAAAGAGATAAAACAAATGTTGACAGAATGCATACTCTGGTGTGGGGAGGGGGACACAGGTCTGATTAATAAAAAATATAAATAAATATAAACCCCACACAATCACTCAATGGACACAGAAAAACTTTGACCAAAATCCAGCATGCTTATATTTAAAGTCTAGAGGGAAGGATTAGAGGAACTACCTCAACTAATCAAAGCCAACAGAAACCCACAAACAACGCTTCCAACTGGAAACAAAGTTAGAAACATTGCTCTTAACAGGCAGGACACAGCAAGGCGCACTATACTATGCCTCCACTATTGAAACACTTGCTAGGAGAATAAAGCAAGAGGAAATAAAAAAGATATCATATCATGTAACCTAAGGGATCAAAAACGCACCAGACAAATCCTAGAAAGATAACGAGTTCAGAAATGCAGAAATAATACCAAAAAAACATAGGAATAAAAGAAAAAAGAGACAAAAAAAAGAAAAAAAATGAAAAAAAAAAAAAAAATCATAGCCTTTCTATACACCACGCAACCCCTAAAAGAAAAAGGAGAACTCTCACCACAATAGCTCCAAAAATCAAAATCAAAATAAAATAAAACAAATAAAAAGAAGATAAAATACAATATCTAGAACAAACCTAACCAAAGCACAAAGATCTGTACAACAAAAATTTAAAACCCTGAAAAAAGAGATTGAAAATTACATAAAAAAATGGAAAGAACTCCCAACTGGCACGAGTTGAAAATTAAATCTAGTAACATATCTATTTTACATCAATAACTATACAGATTAAATACACAGCAACCAATAAATCCCCAGTTTCTTCACACTCAAAAATCCTTAGAAATTCATCATGAAAAAACAAAAAGATCCTCGAAATCCAAAGCACACGTATGGAAGTGCAATTCCAGGGGGAATCTCTATAAACCAGACTCAAACGCTATTACATCAGGCTACCATCATAAAAAAGTTGGTACTGCACAAAACCACGACCCTAGAAGCCAATGGAACCAAAATTGAAGATCAAACACACATACAATGCAGCATACCATCATATTAATAAAGGGCCAAGAACGACTCAATGAAGGAAGACACATTCTCACCAAATTCTGGAGGCAAAATTGGATCACCTTTTGTAGAAGGATGAAATTAACCCCTTACCTCTGCCCTGTACAAAAGTCACTCCAAATGGATCAAAGACCCTCAAACCTGAAACCCCAAAACTCTGAAGGTTATGGAAGAAAAAAGTTGGCAGCAGCCACAAGACATAAGTGTAGGAAAAAAAAAACAAAAAAAAAAAAAAAAAAAAAAAAAAAAAAAAAAAAGGTCAACAATTGACAAATGAGCTATTTAAACTCAAAAGCTTCTATACAGCCAAAGAAACATTCAAGGAATGAAGCACAATTACCCACAGAGTATGAGCAAACCTTCACCACTGATACATCACAAAGCATTGATTTCCACAGATATGTTCACTACTCAAAAAACAAAGAAGAACACAAATCACTCAAAAGATATATCAATAAGCGAACAGAGACTCACAAGTAGAAAGCTTAAAAGGCATGAAACATTAAAAATATTGCACATTACATGTGGTGGTGCAGTCCTTTAATCCCAACACATGGAAGGCAGAGGCAGAAGCAGAGGCAGGCACATCTTTCTGAGTTCAAGGCCAGCCTGTCGACATAAGAACGTCCAGGCAGCATACACTGGGACTTTAGGAAGACCTGTCTCAACAAAGACCAGAAAAAAAAACAATCTCACCATAGTTATAATTAAGGAAATGCACAATTAAAACCACTCTTATACAGATGTCCTCACATTGATCAAGCACTGGCTAAGATCAAGATACCTAAAGACACCAAATGCCGAAGGTGTTGTGGGAAAGCGAGAATACTCCACACTCGATGTGGGAATGTAAATCATACAACCACTAGAAGAGCATGTGGAGACACCCTTCAAAAAAGACCAAATGAGGCCCTACACATGAAACCAGTCATACCATTTCCTGGGTATATACCCAAAAGACCCATCCACTGCAGATAACATGCATATCCCATGTTACTGCACTCTTTCAACAATAGTGAGAGCTGAAGCAGCCCCAGTGCCACTTTCAACCAGAGTGGATAAAGAAACATGGTACATCTACAGAATTGAATTCTATGTAATGTAAAGAAAGACAACATCTGAACTTTGCAGGTAATGGATGGTACTAGAAAACATTATACTGAATAAAGTAACAACAGTGCGCGGAAGAAAAAACAAATGATGAGTGGTACCCCTCATCTGTGGAAGCTAACACCAAATACCTAGTGGTAAAGCAAACTGAACAACTGTTATATGTTATAATAATATACTATATTATATATAGTATAATAATCTTCTTTTACTGAACTGAGCAACTGTAATGTCACAATAAATAATAAATTCTTTATTGATTTTTAAATGAAACATAATACTAAGTAATGTATAAAGGCATCCTTCATGTAAACCAAATTTGCAAGCCACTACGCCCAAACTTATACAACCCTAGGCCTCCATTGTCCAGCTGGAGGGGCTTGTTTGTACAAGCATGTTGATCAATAAAGAGTCCAGTCCATATTGCTGTGGGCTTCACCATCCACCCAATCGCAGCCCTACATTCTACCAACACCCCTTCCACAATGTCCCTACTTAGAACAAGGGCATCAGTGGAAGACAAAAAGCTACTTCCTGGAGATTCGTTTGGTCTGATACATCAGCGTTCCTTCATGGTCACGTCATTCCAGGAAAACCTTTACCCCTACTAATGAACTCATCAAGCAATTAATATACAGCATCTAAACGATCACTAATTAATATGGTAGTTACATTGTAGACAAAGAGATTGGATGGTAGTCCTAATCCATGACTATAGCTTCTGAAAAAGCATAGTCTTACGTGCTGATAAACATCTCTAACCACAGACTTAGGTGCATGCACCGGAATTATCCTCGAAGAAGAGAGCTAACACCAATAGATTGAAGTAACAGACAAACCACTGCTGCACAGATCCCAGGTGGTGAGCTGAGCGACAAGGATCTTGCTTACACAGAGAATATTTAACTTAGTTAGTGGCCCTGGTCACATTCCCGGCATCCAGACCAAACGCCACACTTATGCAAGTGTCTCAATACATCCTCCCATTTATCCACGTATCATCTGCGTATTGGGAAGCCAAAACCCATTCCTTTAGTACAATTACCTACAGGAAAAGAAAACGGCCACAAAGATATACTGTACACACACAAAATTATAGAGAAACATTTGTAACATTAACCCCAAACAGCTGGTGATACAAATAGACAAAAACAAAGACAACAATATCATTACCAATACTTAAATATACCATTTTTATTAAACGCTTAACCCAATGTTGTTTAAATAACCATTTACTCTTACTAGTCCCTAAACATACCATATAAATAACAATCGGGCAATATGCGATACCTCTTAAACCATTCAATTAAATAACATTAATTAATAGACTGTGCCCCATCCAAACCCCCACCGCCCCACCTCACCAGATTCACCGTTTCAGTCAGTTCTTTGATGCAGTCTTTTCTGTTGTTGGTGTTGTTGTTGTTCTTTCCAATATGCATCACCCCCCACGAGAAATATTTACAACTGGGTTATTGGTGCTAGCATCCACACATGAGGGATACCATTCGTCGTTTGCTTTTCTGGGACTTTGTTACTTCACTTACCATAATATTTTCTAGTTTCATCCATTTACCTGCAAATTTCATGATGTCATTTTTCTTTACTGCTGCATAGAACTCCATTGTGTAGATGTACCACATTTTCTCTATCCACTCGTCGGTTGGGGGGCATTTGGGTTGGTTCCAGCTCTTCGCTATTGTGAAGAGAGCTTTATGGGGAATATATATATATATATATATATATATATATATATATGATTTCGTTTTCTTTTTACCTGAAAGCAACTGTGCCATTATAATGTGACTCCCTCATGGGATCTAAAAGTAACCTGCCATTTATCCTCAGAGTTTGTAATTTTGGTATATGGGGGAGGGTATGTATGCATACTTTAGAGTAATATAAAATTAAAGGGGAAAAATCTCAGTTCCTAAAAAAAAATTAGAGAGGCTAGAAAGATTGCTCAGTGGTTTAAAAGCATTGGCTGCTCTTGCTGAGGACCTGGGTTCAATTCTCAGCACACACATGGTGGCTAACAACCATCCATAAGTCCAGTTCCAGATGAATGACTTCATCTTCTGATCTCCCTGGGCACTGCAAAACATGGGTGCACTGGCATACATGCAGGCAGTACACTCGTACACAAAAATGAAAATAATAAATAAAACATCAAAAAATTAGTAAAACTTAAAATTGTGCCACAAAATTTGACTTTCTGTTTGGTGGCATCATGCAGTTTATTTATTTAAGTTATTTTGAACAGTGAGTACTTTTATTTATATTCCAAAGTATCTAAATGGTTGTATTGTTATGTGAATTAGTCAGATTACTAATTACTATAATTAAATCTTTGAAGAACATTATTTATTTTTTGCTATGCTGGGGTCAAACTTGGGACCTCAATCACGCTTGGCTAGCTTTTGACCAGTGAGGTGTATCTATCAGCCCCATTGAGAGACTTCTATTTTAGCTTCTGAACAGGGTCACTTTACAGTGCACACACCCACTTCACTTCATAGAGGAAACTTCCCCTGCCACAGAGGCATCTTCAGCCCCTGCCACAGAGGCATCCCCAAGTAATTCTGTTTTGTGCCATGCTTCCCCATCTATGATAGTTCATTTTCATTATAAACTTCACTGGATTTAGAATCACCAGGGAAACACCTCTGAGTGTGTCTGTGGGAGTGCGTCTAAAAAGGTTTAACTGAGGAAGGAAGACCCACTCTGAATGCAAGTAGCACATCCCATGGACTGGGGTCCTGAACTAGATGAGAAGGAGAAAGTGATCTGAGCACCAGCATTCATTGCTCTCTGCTTCCTGATTGTGAGTGCAATGTAACCAGCTGCCTCCAAGTCCTGCCACCATGCCTTCTCCACCCAATGTACTCAATCCTCAAACTATGAGTATTTCCTTGCCTAAGTTGCTATTTTCCTTTTTAATTAAATTGTGAATTTGATCATATTTAGATCTTCTCCTGTGTCTGCAAGTCCTTACCCCTCCCAAATGTTCTGTACTCTAATATATATATATATATATATATATATATATAATATGACATATAGATTATACATACATACACACACACACACACACATATATATATATATATATATATATATATAGAGAGAGAGAGAGAGAGAGAGAGAGAGAGAGAGAAAGAGACAGCATGAGAGACCTATAGAGTCAGTTTTGTGTCCCCAAATGCCCTTCAGTGTGGGTTCATTCACTGGAGTCTGGTCAATCTACTTAGCCTTAGCCTTAAACTAAACTGAATCTCCCCTTCACAGAAGCCATCTGTTGCCAACATTTCCTCAGGTAGGGCTTGGGTTTCTTACCCACTTCCTCATGTCTATGATGAGATTTTGTCTGGCTTGAGCATGCTTTCAACATTGCTGTGAGTTCATGTGACTAGCTCTCTAGAAAAAATCTGTTTTCTTGTGGCCATCTGCCTCTTCTGGCTCTTAGAATCTTTCTGCCCTCTCTTCCACAATGATTCCTGAGCCTTGGGAGGCAGAAGTTTGATATATGTGTCCTATTCAAGGATGAGCAGTCTGCAGCCTTTTATTCTCTGCATATTGGCTAGCCGTGGTTTTCTGTGTTAACCATCATCTGCTCTGTAAGGAAATTTCTCTGCTGAGAGATGAGAGATGCATTCATCTTCGAGTATAACAATACCATTAGAAATCAGTTTAATTCTGTGTCTATTATCAGAATAATTGTATTAGGCTCTTTCCCATGACCTGTGGGATGTCTAGCCTCAGGTTCCTAGGTCTGATATCAATGTCTGGTATGGGCTGCATCCTATGAAACAGATCTTAAAATCCAATTATAATGTAATTGGTTACTCCTATAATATTGGTGGAACTATTTTATTGGTGGGTATATCTTGTCAGACAAATTGTAGCTCACAGGATTCACAGCTGAGTAATATTCATGCCAAATTTGAAAGCAAGAGAGTAGAGATGAGGCTTTGAAGTCAGCACCAGCTTGATTTGTCCTTATTAGTTCTACAGTAGTGTCTTGACCAATAGAATCTTGCTGTTAAGTTTAGTGGGGTAACCAAGATCAGAGGCAATGGCCAGTATTGTCTGAGGGCCTATGGAAACTTTGGTCAAGAGTTTCTAGATAGGGAATCCATTCCTGGCATTGGATTTGCCAGCCTATGTTGTCTAGTAGGGGCAATGTCCTCATGTTATTAGGTTAAATCCTTTTAATCTTTTATAATGTATATGTATATACTTTTTAAGAAGCTTCTATAGTGGTAGTTTTCCATATTTATTTTTCCTAAAGGCTTTCAGTGTTAGTTATCCCTCCCCATATTCCTTCTTCTGCCCTGCCCTCCCATTCTCCATCCCATTAAGTCCTTCCTATGTTTTTATTTCTCTTCCTTTATATCACTGCATTCCACCACCCTTCTCAGGAAGCCTCCCCCCACCCATGCCTTATTGGTTTCTTGACCTCCCCTTGATAGATTTTTGAACACTAGAAGAATTGTTTTAGATCTGTGATAAGAGACAGAGAATTATGGCATTTTGAGTCTCAGTTCTCATCAAGCCCAATGTTTACTAACTACACTCACCACTTAGTTACCAACCAATTTCTTCACAATTACATCAAGTCTGGTATGGTTGGTCAGCACACAGAAAGCTGAGACAAGAGCATTGCTCTGAGTTTGAGGGCAGCCTGGGCTATAGAGTGAGTCTCATAATAAACAAAAATAAAATAAACAAATAAGTAAAAATAATTTACCCTCAGACTTAATGATTTAGAATAACAAGAGAAAATGTCATAATTATGACTTGGCTAGGTTGTAGTAGTGAGCAATTTAGTCAAACATTGGTGTAAGCAATTGTGAAGTTTTGTTGATGTGATTAAAATGTATGATCAGGAGAGCAAAGGACCCACCTCCAGGATGGTTCAGAGAATAAAGGACCCATCTCCAGGATGAATTAGTCAGCAAACGACCCACCCCTAGGATGCATAAGAGAGTAAAGGACCCTCTCCCAGGATGGATCAGAGATTAAAGGACCCATTGCCAGGATGGATTAGAGAGCAAATGACCCGCTTCTAGCACAGATCAGACAGTAAAGGACCAGTCTCCAGGATGGATCAGAGAGCAAAGGACCCACCTCCAGATGGGTCAGAGAGTAAAGGACTCTCCTCCAAGAAGGATCCGAGAGTAACTTACCCACCTCCATGATGGATCAGAGAGGAAAGGACCCATCTGTAGGATGGATCAGAGAGCAAAGGACCCACCCTCCAGGTCAGAAAAGAGAGCAAACGACCTGGAACCAGGACGGATCAGAGAGCAAAGGATCTGCCTCCAGTACAGATCAGAGAGCAAAGGATCTGCCTCCAGGACAGATCAGAGAGCAAAGGATCCGCCTCCAGGACAGATCAGAGAGCAAAGGATCCGCCTCCAGGACAGATCAGAGAGCAAAGGATCCGCCTCCAGGACAGATCAGAGAGCAAAGGATCTGCCTCCAGTACAGATCAGAGAGCAAAGGACCCGCCTCCAGGACAGATCAGAGAGCAAAGGATCTGCCTCCAGTACAGATCAGAGAGCAAAGGACCCGCCTCCAGGACGGATCAGAGAGCAAAGGATCTGCCTCCAGTACAGATCAGAGAGCAAAGGACCCGCCTCCAGGACGGATCAGAGAGCAAAGGACCCACCTCAAGGATGGATCACAGTATAATCCTTTATAGTCTCCAAGGATGGACCAGAGAGCAAAAAACCGCCTCCAGCATGGATCATAGAGTAAAGGACCTGCCTCCAGGATGGATCAGATAGCAGAGAACAGACCTCCAGGATGGGAAAAAAAAAGATATTTAGGTTAATTTTGTACATTTCTTGCCTCAATCTTAGATTGTTCCATTTCTCTCAGTAGCCCTGCTTCTTTTTTCTGATGACTGTGTACACCAAGATGTGGGTACTAGGTGCCATCATGATCTGAATAGTTTAGGAAATGATATATAATAAAACTTGGCGATTTCAAAAAAAAACTGTATGATCAGTTGATTTGAGTAGATTATCCTTCACTCTTTGGGTGGGCTTGTTAAATCCATTGAAAAGGTTGAGAGCAGAATCAAAGCCTTTCTGAAGATGAAATCCTGCCTATGTACAGTAGTGTCACTTTGTACATTTCAGATATGCCTAGTCAAATCCCACAACCAAGAGGTGAATTCCTTGCTGTAACTCCACCTATCCAGTTCTGGATCTCTTCTCGTGCAATCCTCATGATACAGCCATTATCATTTGGAGTTCTGGAATCTAATGGTGGCCGGTGTTGAAGTCACTTTGAAGATGTTTCTCAAATGTTTGAGAGTTGATTGAGCATTGGCTGAAAAGCTAAGGCACAGCCTCCCACATGGCCTGAGCTTTCTGGCAGCATGACTAGGTTCCAAGTGGGTGCTCCTCCAAAGAGCAAGGTCAAAGAACACAAGTTCCTCTCTAGGGCCTCACCTTGGAAGTCATAGATCCTCAACTTAGCCATACTTTATTGGTAGGTCAGTCAGAAAGGCCTATTCATACTCAAAGAGAACAATATAGACTGTCACCCAATAGGAAGAGAGCTAATAATGTCATGTAGAAGAGTCTCTGTCACATCTTATCAACTCATGGTGGAATTCAACAGGTAAAACCAAATGGTTTCATTTCAGAGGACAGTTCTTTAAACTTGAATTTGATGATAAAATATCCTGTATTTACCATGTCAAGTATTCTGTATGATGTCATCATGGTGATTGTTGGGTGTGATGATTCATTTTTTGTAAGTGTACTTTCTGTGAAAAAAAAGAAAAACAGGATCTAAAGGCCAGAATTTGGCAGTTTGATTGCATCCACTTTCTACTTGGTGTTGTGAAGTTTTTTGCAGAATTCCACAAAGCAGTCATTTATCCTGTGAACATTCTTGGTGACCTTGTTGAAACATTGACCATTCTCATTTGAACTCTTTACTACCATAAAGTTACCATTTATGTTCCTGCTGTGATTTTTACTGTTGATCTTGAATCTTTCCTCTCAGATCACTTACAGCTTTTCTACTATGTAAGGACCATAATCATATGTTCTTTTCTAGGTTAAGCAACCTTTATCCTTGTAAATGTTATATATGTGTTCTTGTTTCATCCTGTTGCTGTGATAAAATACTCTGACCCAGGGCTGGAGGGATGGCCTAGCTGTTAAGAGCGCCGACTGCTCTTGCAGAGGACCCGGGTTCGATCCCCAGCACCCACATGGTGGCTGAGAACCATCTGTAACTCCAATTCCAGGAGAACTGCAGTTCCAGGGGAATCCGAGACCTTCTTCTGACCTCCCTGCAGCATTGCACGACATGGGTGCACAGACCTACATGCAGACAGTACATTCATACACATACAAAAATAAATTAAAAAAATTAAAAAAAAATACTCTGACCCAAAGCAACTTGGGGAGGAAATGGCTTATTTTGTACTTCCAGGTCATAAACCACCAGTGAGGTTAGTCCAGGGAGGCACTCAAGAAGGAACTTGAAGCAGAATCCATGGAAGAATGCTGTGCTCAGGATCTCTCTATGGATTGTCCAGAGACAAACTTGATAAAGACAATTACCTAATGGAGACTTTTTTAAAGGTGATTCTAGAATGTGTCAATTTGAAAGTTAATGCTAGCTAACTCGGACACTCCATTCCTTGACAAATTGAAGCATAAATGCATCACTTTAAGCTATAATTTTCATTTTTTGTTTTCAAATCTCATGTTAATTTCATAATATAAAAGAGTAAAACTGGGCTGGGGGGATAGCGCAGCCATTAAAGGGTGAGGCTAAGAACAGAAAAAAAAAAGAGTAAAACAAAAAAAAAAATGAAAACAAAAAACTGCATCTAAGCTGGTTATCTGAAAATCTCATTTGTTAACTACCTGTCAGATTGAGTTTACTCTCCAAAGTAATTGTTTTAAGGTATGTCCTTTGTTTGTTTACTTTAAAGGTATTCTGATTTTGGTTTCGACATTCGATTTAGTTTTTATTGCTTTCAGACCTCTGAAGATCTAATTCTGACCCTTCCTTATTAAAGATTTACTGACAGATATTTTCCTTTTCTTTTACTTAAACGGGCTCCTGGAGAAAGCCACGTGACATCTGTGTCTGTCCCTCTGGCCAGAGAACAATTTAAAAATCCTTTGACTCATCCATACTCTGGCACTTGGGTCAGACACATGGCTTCTCCTGGGGTACCTTGTAAAAACGGACCCCCCCGAAGGCCCTTAAGACAGTCTCTTCCCTCCAACACAATAGCCTCGAACTAGACAACTGCAACATGATTGAAATAACTACCCTTAGACTTTATTGTGTTTTTTAAATTTTATTTTATAAAACTACTGTATGCTTTTGTGAATACACCACTGCCCTCAGCCTGAACTGTGGCTGTCACAGATCCCCCCCCCGCACCCCCCATGTGGTATGTGCTTCTGCCTTCCTCTCTCATTCTAACTTCCTATACTCTAAGTTCTTGTACTCTACTTCATGCTTTTGGTATTGTTAATCTTTAAATGTTCTTTATTTTGTATTGCCTTAATAAGACTAAATATGTCCTGTCATCCCATTTCTTAGTCTCTCCTTTAATGAAATTGTCTTTAATTATCATATTATAACTTTAGTTGTTGTTAGCTTTGAGTACAAATAGGATATATTATTCCATTTTCCATCACTTGTTGAGTTTGAAACCGAGTAAGGGATATTTACTATATTACGTTGTAAATAATATTTCTTAGAATGCTCTCCTCAAGGAAAAGTCCTTATTTTTACCAGAAGTGTGTATGACTCTATTCAGTACAGACACTAAGATAAAATCTCATATATATATGTTCATATTTTAAAGCAAAAATTGTAATTTAAAACAAAAATGTGTTTCACAACTAGAGACTCTCAGTACTGTGTAAACTGTAAAAAGTTTTAAATGTTATAATTTTGACTTTTATTTTGAGATAATTGTTCATAAAATGATCATAGGGATATGGTGTTATTATTCTAAAAGTTACTGTTGGGGCTAGAGAGGTGGCTCAGCGGTTAAAAGCACTGCTCTTGCGGAGGACCCGGGTTTGATTCCCAGCACCCAAATGGAGGCTAAGAACCATCTTAACTCCAGTTCCAGGGGAACCGACACCCTCTTCTGACCTCTGCAGCATTGCACGACACAGGTGCACCTACTTACGTGCAGAAAATACACTCATACACATAAAATAAAATTTAAAAAATTTAAAAATTACTGTTATGACCAAAATCTTAAGTCATTACTTTGGCTTGTTACACCTTGTTACAATCTCAGATGAAATGGACACATACAAGTATTGAATTACCCATACATGCTACTAAAAATGTTTTTATGTATCTCTGTTACATTTTGCATATGTTACTTTTGAGATATATATATATATATATTCTTATTATATATATTAAAAATATATAAAAAATAAAAAAAAAAAAAATTTTACTTTATTTATTTTCTATGCCGTACTACTGTACTATTCTGCCTGTAGGTTTTGTGCACCCCGTGTCGTGCAATGCCGCGGAGGTCAGAAGAGGGTGTCGGATTCCCCTGGAACTGGAGTTCTCCTGGAATTGGAGCTACAGATGGTTTTCAGCCGCCATGTGGGTGCTGGGGATGGAACCCGGGTCCTCTGCAAGAGCAGTTGGCGCTCTGAACCTCTAGGCTATCTCTCCAGCCCTTATATTTGGTCTTTTTGAGACAGGGTCTCCCTTTAGTCCCAGCTGGCTTGGAACTCACTATGTAGACCAGGCTGACCTTGAACTCACAAAGATCTGCCTGCCTCTGCCTCCTGAGAGCTGGGATTAAAGGCGTGTGCCACCATGTCTGGCTTGATATTTTATCTTGCTTATAACCAAATAATTTCACTGGGGGAAAACTAGGTTTTATCTCTTGGAACCATACAGGACAGTCCAAATGAAAACAGTTTCAGTGAGCTTGATTTCAGTCGACCTATATCCTATGTATAGTTACGTTAATATGACCCCCTCCTTTCCTACTCAAAACTATAACTTATAGTCTGGAGATGAAGAAAAATAAACTACACCTGTTTATTGTAAAACAGCCTTCATTTGAGATAGATTTGGAAGGTATTATTTTAAGCTTCTTTATTATTTTAAGCTCCTTTCCCAGGATATGTCTACTTAAGTCCATCCTATCTAGATTATCTACCTAAACTATATCTAGATTATAGACCTAAACCCTAAAGAACAAAATCTATACTGTACTGGATAGCTTTAGTGACACACCTGGGTTGAAGAAACTGCAATTGAAAAAGTGGCTGGAGAGATGGGCTAGTGGTTAAGTGCGCCAACTGCTCTTACAGAGGACCCGGGTTCGATCCCCAGCACCCACATGGCAGCCGAGAACCGTCTGAAACTCCAATTCCAGGAGAACTCCAGTTCCAGGGGAATCCAAGACCCTCTTCTGACCTCTGCGGCTTTGCACGACATGGGTGCACAAACTTGCATGCAGGCAGTACATTCATACACATACAGAAATAAATAAAAATTAAAAAAAAAGTGCCCCCTTTGGACTTGCCTATGGCTATGTCTACAGGGTATTTTCTTGATTGTTAAATGATGATGTGTGATGGCCCAGCCCACTCTGAGCAATGCCACCCCTGGGAAGATTTTTCTGTATTGTGTAAGAAAATAGGCTGAACATGGATGGGCCAGCAGAACAAACCAACAAACAGCTTTCTCTCCTAGCCTGTGCTATAGCTCCTACCTCCATGTTCCTGCCCTGAATTTCTACCTTGAGATCCTTAAGTAATGAAATATGACTTGGGAAATGTAAAAACAAATAAACCCTTTCCTTCTCAAGTTAGTGTTGGTCAGAGGTTTTTGTCATAACAATTAAAAGAAACTAAAACATATGCCTAGTCAAGATTTATTAAAAATGCTTAAATTTTTGTTTAAGATTTATCTACAACTGACCGTCTTGGAGGTTTAATAACCACGTTTAAAAGCTCTAATATGATTTGTTCAGAGGGATTTAAAAGGACAATTTTTTGCTCCTTGCCCTCTAAGGTCAACTTAAGTCCTAGGGGACTCTGGAGGCGCCTCTCAAAATGTTCTGTAACTGTGAGTCACCAGTCTTCCTATGCAGGGAGGTCTTGGAGATTCACTAAAGGGATTCCAGCCAGTGTCCAGGCTATAAATAGGAGGTCAGTGCAGAGCTAAACAAAGCCCAGGTCAGAAGGACCTCTGGCTTCTCCTTGAGGAGATGAAACTGGGAAGAAATAAGCCAAAGGAGCCAGGCATACCCCTAAAACCTGAGTGAACCCTGAGGACCAAAGCCTCAACTGACCTTAACAGCAAAATTAAATTAATTTATCTGGGCTAATTGTATGGTTTTAAATACTCCAAAAGGAAAGTATAATAAAAAAATAAAAAAATAACTTATAGCTTTATTACCTCAGGGGTAGGTAAGATCTGCTGTGTCATGCTAGAAAAATACCACTTCTATAACAGCCTGTCAAAAATATTTAGGACTCATGGCTAATTCCCCCCACCCCTGCCCAAACCTATTGTCATGGTTATCTTGGCTCTCATTATGGGGCCCTGTGTACTAAAACTTTTTTCCAATATCTTACAACAGAGAGTACAGCCTTCACCTCCTCCAATTGTGGACCTTGGGCAGGGATCCTCCCATGGCTAATGCCCTATTGGTACTAGGAATTCTGTGCATTGTGGCACCATGTCTCTTATGGCACTTCCAAAACCAAATCCAACAGCTCACTCATGCAAGATTTAACCAACTTCTTTTAGTCATAGAGGGAGAAACTGCATACCAATGACTGACCACTACTGATCTGGACCAAACACTGATTACCAAGAATGGCTGAGATGGAGAGCAGATCCTGATTTACTAGCCTGAAATCCCACCTTTTCCATACTAAGCCCCCTATCAGCAGGAAGCAGTTAAAGAAAGAATATGATGCCCCTTCTCTATTATAACCAAAAGGCTGGATGGTTAGGCCTGGTTCTCCCCAAGATCTGGAATTTATGGCCAACAATCACAGAGCACCCAAGGATTTTCCACTCCTTTAAGAAACTCAGTCAGTGACCTTCCTCTTTACCTGCTTTCCCACCCAAGATACCTTAAAAGTCCTGGCCAGATGCCATTTTGGCTGCTCTTCTCACTCTTAGAGCCCAGTCCCGGCTATCCTCCAAGCAAATTTGCCCTGGAGTGCCTAGGCCAGGTGTTTTCTTTTCATCTTGGGGTTGTGCTGACACAAACCTAACAGAGCCTATGGGGGCCAGAGAGTGGAATGTGTAGTTTGAATGAGTGCCCCCTGTAGGCTCCAACTAACCCATATCTAACTTCTTGCCTACCCAGTATCATTATCAGGCTTCAAGTTCTCTTATTTATAACCTTCGTAAGTGTTTTTTACCTCATCGTTTTTAACCCTGACGTTCTTTTTCACCCTAATGTTTGTTTTTGCCATAGCAATAAGTAAACAATAAGCATAAATAAACCACTTGCTTATTTATTTATTGTATTTTCTGTCTCCCAACCCCAAAGACATAAACACCACAAGTACATGGATATTTGTTTGCTTTATCTCTCACTGCATTGTTCAATGTGTAAAACAATGCCTTATATGCATTTCATAAGTATTTGTTGTTCAAATGAATAAATGTTTCTGTAAGACTACTGTGGTAGATTATTAGTAGTTATAAAACGTTTGCTACATTTTTGAAGGTTTTATTTTATTTTATTTGTGTGAGTGTGTGTGTGTGTGTGTGTGTGTGTGTGTGTGTGTGTGTGTGTGCAGGTACCTGCAGAGGGCAGAGGTGTTAGATCCTAAGTTGGAGTTACAGGCAGTTGTGATGTGGGTGCTGGGAGCTGAACTTTGTAAAAGCAGTAAATGCTCTTTACAGATAAGCCATCTCTCCAGCTCCTGCTATACATTTTATTAAGAGGAGTCTACTCTCTTTTCCTTTTGAATATGGGCTGAATTAAGTGATTTTCTTGGTAGAAGAATACATCAAAGTGAATTGCTTGGACTTCTGAGGTTATTTTATGGAAATTTTGCATCTTTTTCTAGCCCTTTTACAACATCCATGCTTAAACTACATGGAATAATTCCACCTACCCTGAGATTACCATGTATATTTCACATGTGGACACTTGCAGTTGTCTCAGCTGGGCCAGATTTCCAGTCACCCCTGTGAGGTGACATTATGTAAAGCTGTGGTGATTCCTACAAACCAATCCATTTACCAGTTTAGAGTGAGCCTAGTCATTCAGGACAGAAAAATCATCTAGTCAAGCCATGTCAGAATTACTGGCTCACAAAATTGTGAGGTATACGGTGTTTTGATCCACTAAGTTCTGAGGTAGCTGTAGGTAATTGGAGCACTCAGGAAATATTCAACCCATCCTTCTCAGAACATGGCCTGGGAGTCTGGGGAAGTAACTCATATTTCTGGATTCCCCAGTGGTGAATTTGACAGTTCCTTAAAGGAGAGCAGGACAACTGTGAGAGGACTGGCTTTTATCCAGTATAGTCTTGTGTGTCTACTCCCATAAGAGTCAGAGAATGTGGGATGGAAGGAAAAGGAGAGTGTTGTTCCTGGACAGCTTGCCAACACTCTCAGGCCACTCACTCCTAGGGGACACATAGCTCTCAATGCTGACAGAAAGCTCGAGGAACATCTGGTCAGGAGCTGAAAACCTTCAGCAGTCTTTGAATAGTTCTAAACATTTAAATTCCTTAGGAATTTTAAGTGCTTGACTCTTTAATGAAAATAAAAGCAAAACAATAAAAAGTCAAGTTAGAACCTTCTAGGTGGTAAGAATTGGAACCTGGATTGGAGTGGGGTTATCAGTGCCTAAGCTTTTTTTTTTTTAATCAAATAAGCCTGAGGAGGAAGGAAAAGCCCATGCACCTGTGATACTTTCCAGTCAAGCTACATTTGCTTATAGGTATAAAAGAAATCTAGGGGGGGCTGGAGAGATGGCCTAGCGGTTAAGAGCGCAGATCACTCTTGCAGAGGACCCGGGTTCGATCCCCAGCACCCACATGGCGGCCGAGGGCCGTCTGAAACTCCAATTCCAGGAGAGCTCCAGCTCCAGGGGAATCCGAGACCCTCTTCTGACCTCCGCGGCATTGCACGACACGGGTGCACAGACCTGCATGCAGACAGTACATTGATACACATACAGAAATAAATTAAA
>VZQC01015632.1:382071-457435 GCA_009823505.1 Rhizomys pruinosus
TTTTTTTTCATTTTTTAGCTATAAGTGATAATCCATGAGTATAAGCATCCTTCGTGCAAAACCAATCTATAGACTGTTGTGCCCAAACCCCCACAGTCCCACCATTCAGTGGAGGTTGACAGGTTGTTTGTTCAATCAAGTTGATCAAATGAGTGTCCAGACTACATCGCTGTAGTTTCACCGTTCACCCCAATCGCAGCCTTTACATTCTACCACGCCCCCTCTTCCGCAGATTGTTCCCTAGGCTTAGAAAAGGGGCACAGGTGGATGAGAAGTAAAACTGTCCTCTCTCTCTGGAGCTGTTGACTTGGATTCTGGTCAATTCTGGCTGTTTCCTTTCATGGGCTGACAGTTTGTTCAGGAGTAACCTTTCGATCCTACTAATGAAGCACAAGCAATTAGATATATAGGTATTTAAGCAGCACTAATAGTTATGGTAGGTTACTTTGGCATAGACACATATGTTTGGATGATATGTTAATTCATGAATTATATTTTTACCCCCTGATAAATATAACAGGGTCTTACTGTGGCTTATGACATCTCCTAACCTGTAGAGGATGTAGGCTTGTGGCATCAGCCATGGGTTATTCCTCCAAGGAGAGAGCCAACAGCCAATTAGATTTGGGATATACAGGCACATGGCTGCCTCTGCTGCACAGTATTTCCAGGCAGGTGAAGTGTAGCTGGTGCTGATGGTGGAGTCTTGCTTGACTCAGGGAGACCCGTATTTGCTTTATTGGTTTAGTGGCCTTTGGGAATTACCTGATTGTATGACGTAATGAGTGACGTCAATGCTATCTGCAAACAACTGTGTCATTGTATTGTAGAATCCCTTAAAAAAATAAATTACTGAGTGAAACTTCAAGACTTATTCTCATGTTCTTACCTTAATAAATCCTCACAATAACTCTCCACTTCTCTCGCTTATTTTCTTTTTTGAGACAGTGTCCCCTGTAGCCCAAGGTGACCTGTAACTAGCTATATAGAACAGGCTGGCTTTTATCTCACAGATAGCCACCTACCTTTGCCTCCAGAATGCTGCGATTAAAGACATGCACCATCACACCCATGCCCGCACTAAGAATCCCTCCACTTCTCATTTTCTCATATTGATTAATTTTACCTGGCATCTCTTAAGTAAATGGCTCTTCATGGAGATGACAGTGATAATGGAAGGCACATACTGCTTCCTTGTGGGTGCTTTTTAAAGAATGCTATAGTATTTTGGTTGTCACAATTATTTAGGGGCACTATTGGCAGAGGAGGGCAGAGTTGCTGAAGTTGTGTAATACACATGACACTCCCATCTTTTAGAATTTTCCAGTATACTGTAGAACATTAATGTTGGAAATGGGAAGACTTTAAAATTAGGCAATTTTATAATCATGCATGGTGGCAAATGACTTTAATCTCACCACTCAGGAGTCTGAAGCAGGAGGATCCTGACTCTGAGGCCATCCTGAATTATATAGTGAGACTATGTCTCAAAATTCAAAAATATAGGGCTAGGACTATTGATTGCTTAGTAGTATAATACTTGTGTAATATACATGAGGCCCCAGGTTCAGACCCTAGTATTCAAAAGCCCCCCACACTTTCCAAATTTAAATAAATAAACCATGTGTACAGCTTAACTCTGTGTGCTGGATAGCTTCAGTTGTCAACTTGACACATCTGGGTAGAGGGAACCTCAGTGGAGGAATTGTCTCCATTGGAATGGACTGTGGCCATGTCTATGAGTCATTTTCTTGATTGTTGAGTGATGTAATAGGGTCCAGCCCACTGTGGGTGGTGCCTGGGCAGGTGGTTCTGTATTGTATAAGAAAGCAGGCTGAGCACAGGACAAGGAGAAAGCCAGTAAGCAGCATTCCTCTGTGGTCTGTGCTTCAGCTCCTACCTCCAGCTCCTACTTGATTTTGTGCCCTGGCTTCCTTCCATGATGAACTATAAGCTGAAGGTGAAATAAACCATTTCCTCCCCAAGTTGGTATTGGTCAACGTTTTTTTTATCACAGCAACAGAAAGTAACTAAAACATTCTGTACTCTAACATTCTGTACACCAACTATTTTATTTAATTTTTAAATTTAAATATATATATATATATATATATTTATCAAATCTAGACCCATGTCCCCCCNATCCCCCCCCACCAGAGCTTCTGCATTCGGCAAACATGCTTTTTCATCTCTTTCCTCAAGTCTTTCTCGCAATAGTATCCATGTGGAAGTTGGACTGTTTTGAGCAGAAAAGTTCACTGGTTTCAGTCAGTTCTTTGATGCATCCTTTCTGTTGTTGTTGTTTCAATATGCCGTTATGCCCAACTGCTTTGGACATAAGCTCAAGGGGCTATGAACAAGAAATACTTACAATTAGGCAATTGGCACAGCATACCAGATAAGGGATAACCATTCATTGTTTATTTTTATTTGGACCATGTTAAGTCATCAGAATTATGATTTCTTCTAGCTCCAACCATTTCCTGCAAAGCTCATGATGTCATTTTCTTTACCGCTGCAGAGAACTCCATTGTGTAGAAGAACCACAAGTTTGTCATCTACTCATCTGTCGAGGGGCATTTGGGTTGGTTCATCTCCTTGCTATTGTTAAGAGAGCTGAAATAAACATGGCCGTGCATGTATCTCTGTGGGTGGGGTGAGTCTTGAGGGAAGATGCCTAGGAGTGGTATTGCTGGGTCAGATGGCAAGTTCATTCCAAGTCCCCAATTTCCTCCATACCCTGCATTTTCCAGAGTGCTTCACGAGTTTCCATATACACCGGCATGGAAGGAATGTTTTCCCCTTTCCCCCACAACCTCTCCACACTGGCTTCATTTTGTTTTTCTTTTTTTTTTTTTTTTAAACGTAACCAGTTATGATTGAACATGTTTCCAAACCAAACAACAACATTAAAATATACACACAACGAGTTATCATTTAAGCTAACTAAGATTTCTAAAGTCTCCTTAAACATTACATTATCAAATTCACACTACTATTACTTAGAATTACAGAGGTAGTAAGCTCTGAGGAGTCTGATCACAAAATCTTCATCAATGAACCAATCAGTCACTATGTAAAGCTTGTGTTAATCTTTTTTTTTTCTTTATGGCACAGCATTGAAGTTTTGAATTGTATTATATTTTATTTTTTTTAATAATTAATTAAATTAATTATGATTTTTAACAAATCTAGACCCGTGTTCCCGCAATTCCCCACCCCACCAAGCTCATGCAAGTCTGTTCTGCCAAACTGCTGTTCATCCTTAGTCTTTTCAGCAATTTGCCAGGGAAGTTGACTATTTTGAGCAGAAGTGCACTGTTTCAGTTCAGAAGTCCACCCCACCCCCCCACCCCCCCCACCCCCAAACAAAGCACCCACACCCACCCACCCCCACCCACGCCCACCCCCCCACCCCACCAAATCACACCCCCCCCCCCCCCACAAACACCCCCCACCACCCACCCCCCCCCACACCCCCCCCCCCCCACCCCCCCCCCCCCACCCAAACCACACCAACACACCACACCACCTACGCACCACACCCACCCCAAAACAACAACCCCCCCCCACCACACCACACCCCCCCACCCCACCCAACCCCCACACCACAACACACCCAACCCCCACCCCCCACAACCAACCCACCAAACCAAACCCCCCCACCCCCAAAACCCCACCCCCCACCCACCCCCACCACCCCCCACCCCACCACACCCCCCCCAACCAACCAACCCCCCCAAACCCCAAACCCCCACCCACACCCACACCCCACACAACCAAACCACCCCCAACCCACACCCCACCAACCCCCCCCAACCCCACACACACACACAAACCCCACCCAACCCCACCCCACACCCCCCCCAACACACACCACACCCCAACCCCCCCCCCAACCAACCCCCCAACACACCCACCACCCAACCCAAACCCCAACCCCCACCCCCCACACAACCAAACCCCACCCAAACAAACCAACACCCACCACCCCCCCACACCAACACCAAAACCCCACAGTCATCATTTCAGGTCACAACCCAGATCCACCCCCCACCCACCCCCCCACCCCCACCAACCACGCCCCCCCAGCCCCACCACACCACACCCACACAACCAACCCCACCCACCCCACCAACCCCACCAAACCCCCCACCACCACCCCACCCCAACCCCCCCCCACCCCCCCCCCAACAACACCCCCCCAACAGCAACCCAACCACCACCCCACCCCCCCCACCCCCACCACCCCCACACCCACCCAACCCCCCGCCCCCCACCACCAACCCCCGCCAACCACACCCACCCCGCCCACAACACCACACACCCCCCCCCCCACCAACACGCAACCACACCCCCCCCAAAACACCACACACCACACCCAACCACCACCCCACCCCCCACACCACCCCCCCCCCCCCCCCCCACACCCACCACCACACCCCCCACCCCCCCAACACCCACCCACCCCAAAAAAAAAAAACCCCCCCCCAAAAACCAACCCAAACCCCACACCCCACCCCCCCCCAAACCCCCCCCCCCCACCCCCACCCCACACCCCCCCCCAACCCCACCCCCCCCAAAACACACCCCACCACCCCCCACCAACCCAAACAACCCCAAAACACCCCCCCCCCACACACCCCACACAACCCACCCAAAAACACACACACACCACCCCCCACACCCCCACCCCAACAAACCCACCCCCCCCCCCCCCACACCCAACCCCAACCCCACCCCCCACCCCCCCAACCCCACCACCACCACCAGTTCATCATCAGGTCAGCATCAGGCCAAGTCAACAACACCCACCACACCCCAACCCACCACCACCCAACACCCAACCCAACCCCCCACCCCCCCCCCCACCCACAACCCCCCAAAACCCCACAACACCCACCCCCCACAAACACCCCCACCCACCCACCCCACCCACACACCCCACCCCACCCACCCCCCCACCCCCCGCCCAACCACCACCACCCCCCCACCACCCCCCCCACACACCACACCCCCCCCACACGACACACACCCCCCCCCAAACACAAGACCAACAAAAACCCCCAACCCCCCACCACACACCCCCAAACCCCAGCCAACACCAACACCCAACCCCACCACCCCAACCCAACCCCACACCACCCAACCCCCACACCCCACAACCCCCCCCCACACACCCCCACACCAACCCAACCACCACAACCACACCACCAAACCACAACCCAAAAACCCACCCACCCCCCCAAACACCCCCAACCCCCACCCCCCCAAAAACCACAACACCCAACACACACCCAACAACCAACCCCCCCCCCCAACCAACCCACCCACACCCAACCCACACCCCCCCACACACAAAAAAAAAAAAAAAAAAAAAAAAAAAAAAAAAAAAAAAACCCCAACCCCAACCCCACCACACCCCGTCCACCACCCCCCCCCCCACCCCACAAACCCCCCCCAACCAAACCCCCCACAAAAAACCAACCCCAACACACACAAACACCCACCCCCCACCACACCCAAACCAACCCAACAAAAAAAAAAACCCCCCCCCCCACCCCCACAACAACCCCCACCCCACCACCCAAACCCACCCCCAAACCCCCCCCACCCACCACCCCACAACCCCAACCACACCCCAAACCCACCACCACCACCCACCCACCCCCCCAACCCCCAACCCACACCCACCAAAACCCACAAACCCCCCACCCCCCCCCCCACCAAACCCAACCAACACCCCAACCCCCACACACCACACCCACCCTTCTCAGTTTCAGTCCAGATGACCCCCACCCACAACACCCCCCCCCACACACCACCACCCCCACCCCACCCAACCCCCAACCCCACCACTCCCCCCAACCAACCAAACCCCCCCCACACCCCAACCCACCACACAAACACACCCAACCCCCCCCCCCACCCCAACCCCAACCACCACAACCAACCCCCCCCCACCAACCAAACCCCCAACCCACAAACCAACCACACACCTCCCAACACCCCACCAACCACAAACCCACCCCAACCCCCCAACACCACAACCCCCAACCCCAAACCCCCCAAAACCCACACACCACAACCCCAAAACACCACGCAACCACCCACCCCGCACCCCCCAACCCACCACACCCCCCCCCACCCCACCCCACCAACCCCAAACCCACCCCCACACCCCACAACCCAACCCACCCCCCGCCAAAAAACCACCAAAACACCCCACCCCCACCCCCCAAACCCACACACCCACCACCCCCCCCACCACACCACCACCAACCAAACACCCCCACAACAACCCACCAAACCCACCAACCCGCCACCCCCCCACAAAACCGCCCCCACCAACAACCCACACACAAACACACCAACCCACACACACCACACCCCACCACCAAACCCCCCACCACCCCGCCACCCACCCCACAGACCCCCACACACAACACCAACACACCAACCCACAAACCACAACCCACACCACCCCCCCCCCCAAACCGACCCCCACCCCCCCACCACACCCCCAAACCCACAACACCCCCCCCCACCCCCCAAACCCCACACCCCCCCCCCACCACACCACCACACACACAACCACACAAAAAAAAAAAACCCCCCACCCCCCCCCCCCAACCAACAAAACCCAAAAACACCCGAACCACCCTACACACCACCCACCCCACCCCCCCCCAACCCCAACACCACCCCCCACCCCACAACGCCCCACCCCCAACCCCCAAACACCAAAACCACACCCAAAACCACCCACCACCACACCACCCCACACACACGGTTTACCCAACACCCCCCCACCCCACCCCCCCCAAACCCCACCACCCCCCCCACACACAAACCCACCCCACCCAACCCCACCAAAACCCCCCCACCCACACCCCCAAACACCCACACCCCACCCCCAACCCCCCCCCCACACCCCCCACCACCCCAACCCACACACACACCACAAAAATAAAAATAAAAAAAAAAAAAAAAAAAAAACAAAACACCCCCCCAAACAACAAACCCCCATCCCCCCCCACCCCCACCACACCCCACAAAACCCCCACACCCCCCAAAAACCACCCCCAACCCCCCCAACCCCAAAACCCACCCCCACCCCCCCCCACCCCCCACACCCACCACCCCCCCCCCCACACCAAACCAAAACCCACAAAAACAAAACCCCCCCACACCCACCCCACACCCCCACCCACAAACACCACCCCCCCCACCCCCACCACCAAAACCCCATTCAGGGTCATGTAACCCCCCCAACCACCCCACCACCCCCACCAACCCTCCCAACACCCCACCCAACCACCCACCCCCCACCCCACCCCAACCCACACACACCCCACACCCTCCCCACACCCCCCACCCCACCACCCACCCCACCCCCCCCCACACCCCCCCCACCACAAACAAAACCCACCCCACCCACCACCCCACCACCACACACCACACAAACCCCCCACCCACCACCAACCAAAACCCACCCCACAAACAAACACCCCCCCACAACCCACACCACCCCCCCACCCCACACACACACAACCACCCCACCACACCCACCCCCAAAACACCACACCCCAACCCCCCCAACCCCCCCCCCCCCCCACACACACCCCCCACCACACACACCACCCCAACCACCCCCAACCCACACCCAAAACCCACACACCCCACCAAAATCAACCCCCCCCCACAACACACCCCCACCCACCCCCAACACCACCCACCCACCCACCCACCCAACACCACACCACAAACACACCCCCCCCCCAAAAAAAAAAAAAAAAAACCCCCCACCCCCCCCCCCCCCCACACACACCACCCCCACCCCCAACCCACCCCCCAACCACCCACCAACACCACCCCCCCCCACACCCACCACCACACCAACCACCACACCCACTACCACCCAGACCAACCCCAACATTTCTTTTTATTGCATTCCTTTCCTTTTGTTGTTTTGTTTTTCCAAAAATGCATTACACCAACTGCTTTGTACAAAAGCTCAGGGGGCCCTACACAAAAATACTTACAACTAGGTCATTGCCACTCGCAATCCACATATGAGGGATACCATTCGTCATTTGTTTTTCTGGACTTGTGTTACTTCACTCAGCATGAATTCCTCTTGCTCCCCAGCCATTTTCCGCAAAGCTCGTGATGTCGTTCTTTCTTTACTTACTGCTGCATAGAACGTCCATGGTTCCCCTTGATTTACCACTTTTCTCTATCCACTCGCAGTTGAGGGGCATTAGGTTTTGGTTCCAGCCCTTGCTATTGGTGAAGAGAGCTGAAATAAAAAAATGGCCGTGCATGTATCTCTGGTGGTGGGGTGAGTCTTGAAGGTAAATGCCCAGTGGAGTGGTATGGATGGGTCAGTGGCAAGTTCATTCCAAGTCTTCCCAGGGTTCTCCACACTGCTTTCCTAGTGGCTGTACAGGTTACATTCCCACAGCAGTGGATGAGTGTCCCCTTTCCCCACAAACCCTCCACACTTGGTATCAATTTGTTTATTCTTGATCCTAGCCAGTCTTATTGGAGAAAACATATACTTAAAGTGGTTTGATTTGTTTTCCTTAATGATTAGTGATGTTTGAAACCTTCTTAAGGTGTTTTCAGCCATCTCTAAATTCCTCCACTTGTGAAGTCCGCTGTTCAGCTTATTCTGCTCCATCTATTGAGTGGGTCATTTGTTTTCCTTTCTCTTGTTTTGTTTTGAGTAGTATTTATATATCTGGCCAATCAATGTGTTTGTCAGATTTTCTGTGGTGAAGTTTCCCTCCCACTTGTGGGATTTCTCTTTACTCCTGATGTTTCTTTGGATGTACAAGCCTTTTGAGTTTAATGAGGTCCCATGTCAATGTCGACCTTAAGATTCCCTTTGTGCAGTCTGCTGTCTGAGTTAGGAAGTCTTTCCCTTAGCCGTATGCCTGGTAGTCTGCTGCCAACTTTTTCTTCTATTGCCTTCAGAGTTTGGGGTTTCACGGTTGAGGTCTTTGATCGCTCTGGAGTTGATTTTGGTAACAGGGCAAGAGGTAAGGGGTTGAATTTCATTCTCTAACAAGTGGTGATCCAGTTTTGCCAAACACACTTGCTGAAGATGCTGTCTTTCTCTCATTGTGTCGTTTTCGGCACCACTTGTTCAAAATATGAGATTGCTGAAATGTATGTGCTCAGATTTGGATTTCGGTTTGTTCCATTGGTCACGGTCGTCTGTTTTGTGCCAGTACCAGCTTATTTTATGACTAAGCCTGTAGTAAATATTTGAATCCTGTTATATGAAAGAACCCCTGTGTAGCCTTTTCTCTCAGGTTTGTTTTCCTTATTCGGGTCTTTTGTTTATTCCAAAGAATTTAAGGACTTTTAATTCAAAGCCTGTGGAAGAAACTCTATGGGAGATTTTGATTGGGATTGGTGTTAAATCTGTAAAAGAGTTTCGTGAAAATGGACATTTTTAAAGTTAATTTTCCCAAATCCATGAGCATGGGGAGATTTTTTTTTTTTTTTCCTCTCTGATGTGTTCTTCAATTTCTTCTTTAAAAGTGTTTAAAATTTTTGTTTGTAGAGATCGTTGGTGGTCTTTGGTTTGGTTTGTTTCCTAGGTATTTTATTGTTTTGAGGCTATTGTGAGGGGAAAGGTCTTTTTGAATTCCTTTCCCAGTTGTTTGTTACTTGGTGTAAGAAAGGCCATTGATTTTTTTTTTTCAGGTTTATTTTGCATCCTGCCACTTTGCTAAAGCTGTTAATTCTTTTTGGATTTTCTGGTGGAGTTTTTAGCAATCCCTTAAGAAACAATCATATCAGTCAAGCAAATAGGGAATAGCTTGACGTCTCTTTTTCCAATTAAGTACTTCCTTTAAATTCCTTTCTTGCCTGTACTTCTCTTTAGCAAGTGTTTCAGCACTATTGAAGAGGAGTGGTGACAGGGGTCAGCCCTTGGCTGGTTCCTACCTTTAAAGGAAATGGTTTCGTCATTTCCTCCATTTAGGATGATATTGGCTGTGAGTTTCCTGTACATGGCTTTTATTACATTGAGGAATGATCCCTCCAATCCAATTTCCCGCTAAACTTTAAGCATGAAGGGATGCTAGATTTTGTCAAAGTCTTTTTCAGCAACCAACTATTTTAAATACAGTTTTAAAATTTCCCAGAATGCAAGTACCATGTAAGTCAAGGAAGACTGTACTTTTTTTTTTGGCTCAGCATTTCACTACTCAGGAACCATAGTTCAGTGGCAATACTATTTGTGGCATTTGGGTAGTTGATGGTACAACATGCCTGTGTCATGGTTGGAAGTTTTCAGTGGAAGGAGCTGAGTTCATTATATCTTATAGTATAATCATGACTAAGTAAGTGCTGAACTGCTTGTATTTTGTATTAAAAAAAGCACATTATTTACCTTTCCTGTTGCTGTGACCAAAACTCCGGTACAAAGCAGCTAAGAAGGGGGCGGGGCTGGAGAGATAGCTATGGCGGTAAGAGCACCGGACGCTCTTGCAGAGGAACTCCGGTTCGAATCCCCAGCACCCACATGCGGCTGAGAACCGTCTGAACTCATCCAGGGGATTGAGACCCTCTTCTTGACCTCCGCGGCAATGCATGACACGGGGTGCACAGACCTGCCTGCAGAACAATACATTCATATACATACAAAAAAAAAATTAAAAAATAAGCAGCAAGAGGAGGAAGGAAAGGAGGGTTTATTTTCGTTCTCAGTTTGCAATCATGGTAGAGAAGGCATGGTGGTAGGATACGAAAGCACTGGTCCATTGTACCCTGCACTCAGGAAACAGGGAGAAATGAACGTGGATGTCCTTTTTTGGTCTTTTTCGAGACACTGTCTCCCTTTAGCCTCAGCTGTCCTGGAACTCACTCTGTAGATTAGGCTGGCCTTGAACTCACAAAGATCTGCCTGCCTCTGCCTCTCAAGTGCTAGGATTAAAGGCGTGCGCCACCACACCCGGCTTCTCTATTTTATTGAGAGTAGGACACCAACCCATGGGATGGGCTTAAGGTGATTATTTATTCCCTTTTGTTTTTTTGTCTTTTTGAGACAGGGTCTCCCTGTAGCCCCAGCTGTCCTGGAATTCACTCTGTAGACCAGGCTGGCCTTGAACTCACAAAGATCTGCCTGCCTCTGTTTCCCAAGTGCTAGGATTAAAGGCGTGCGCCACCACGCTCGGCTTTTCTTCCCTTTCTTAAACCTCTCTGGAAACATTCATGGACACATTCAGAGATTTATTTCTTGGGTGATCCTAAATCCAGCCAGGTCGCAATGAATATTAACTATCACAAAGTTATTTTTAAAATTCATATGACATTTATATTTTGGTTAGGGCATCATATTCATCTTTTTCAAATTGTATGATTAAGTAGATTCTTTATCCATGAGTTTAATTTCAGAGTGTTACAAAAATACTTTTTATAAATATGATCATTGAGATTTTTTTCTTTTTTTATGTACAGAATCATATCATCTGCAGATAGGGACACTTTGACTTCTTCCTTTCCAATTCATATGCCCTTTATCTCCTTCATGTGTCATATTGCTCTAAGACTTCAAGTATTAAATCAAACAGGAATGGAGAGAATGAGTGTCCTTGTCTTATTCCTGATTTTAATGGCAATGCTTTGAATTTTACTCCATTTAGTATGATGTTGGCTGTGGGATGAGTGTATAGTGCCTTTTTTATTTTGAGATATGTCCCATATATCCCTAGATTATCCAGGACTTTTATCATGAAATTATGTTGGATTTTGTCAAAGGCCTTTTCTGTATCTAATAAAATGACCATGTGCTTTCTGTCCTTGTGTCTATTTTTACATCTGTTGAACCACCCATCTTTGCATCTCTGAGATGAAGACAGCATGACCATAGTGGATTATCTTTTTATTTTACTTTATCTTTTTATTTTATTTTTATCTTTCATGTACAGTCTCTCATTTGACCCTCACAACAACTTTATAATGCAGGCAGTACCAATGTTCTCAATAGATGAAAACATCAGTCCCTGACATGCACAGGGTTCTACAGCTAGCAATAGATTTATATAAATGTCCATCTTTGACCTAAACATGCAGCACCCAACATCCTTCATACTTCCCTACCTACTTCACATGGATAATGGAAATAGAATGAATTCAAGGCTCAAAATAATACTTCTTTGACTATTCTGCATTTAATAATAATATATGCCAATTAAATAAAATTTGGAAAGTACACAATGCATAAGGGAGAAAAAACATAAAATTCTACAAGGCACAATATTTAGTATATTTCTCTCTAGGTCACTTTTTGCATATGCTTACAAATTGTATATATGCATTTTGATATAGTTATAATTATCTTGTAAATAACAGTCATCATTTAAAGGCAGTGTACTATTTGCAGAACTCTGCATTCTTTTTTTAAATTTTATTTATTTCTTTTATGTGTATGAATGTACTGTCTGCATGCAGGTCTCTGCACCCGTGTAGTACAGTGCCATGGAGGTCAGAAGAGGGCATCAGATTCCCCTGAAACTGGAGTCAAAGACGGTTCTCGAACCTGGGTCCTCTGCAAGAGCAGTCAGTGCTCTTAGCCGTTAGGCCATCTCTCCAGCCCCAGAACTCTGCATTCTTAAAAATGATTTAAGGTTGCATAATACAGGTAGCCCTCTGTATCCTCAGGCAACATGTCTGTGGATTTAATAAACTGAAATATTTGAACAAATATTGATTCTGTACTAAACCTGTGAAGATTGTTTTTGCCATTATCCCTTAAACAATACAGTATAATAACTGCATATGTAGAATTTACATTGTATCAGGTATTATAACTAATCTAGAGAAGTACACAAGAGGACATGTGTTTTTTTTTACAAAGATACAATTTTTAAAATATTTATTTATTTATTTATTTTTTTATTAATTTATTTCTGTATGTGTATGAATGTACTGTCTGCATGCAAGTCTGTGCACCCATGTCGTGCAACGCCGCGGAGGTCAGAAGAGGGTCTCGGATTCCCCTGGAACTGGAGTTCTCCTGGAATTGGAGCTTCAGACGGTTCTCAGCCGCCATGTGGGTGCTGGGGATCGAACCCGGGTCCTCTGTAAGAGCGGTCGGCGCTCTTAACCGCTAGGCCATCTCTCCAGCCCCTTAAAATATTTATTTTTTAACAAATGTATAAGTGTGTTGCCTGCACGTACATAAGTGCACTCATGTCTGCAATACCTGCAGAGGTCAAAAGAGGGTGTTTGATCCTTTGGAACTGGAGCTACAGACTGTTGTTAGCCACCATGTGGGTTCTGGGAACTGAAGCTAAGTCCTCTGCAAGAGCAGCCAGTGCTCTTAATCTGTGAGCCTAAAGATGTAGTTTTTATGAATGACTGAATATTTGTAAATTTTGGAATCTGACCAGAACCCTGTTGATACTAATACATGACTGTATCTGATAGAATGGACACTATGCTTTTCTTCTTAGTCCCCTAATGCTTGAATTTGTTGTTTTTCTTTTTGTTTTATTTTTGTTTGGTCTTTTTGAGACAGGGTCTCCCTGTAGCCCCAGCTGGCCTGGAACTCGTCATGTAGACTAAGATGGCCTCAAGCTCACAGAAATTTCCCTGCCTCTGACTCCCAAGTAGTGGGATTAAAGGCTTCTGCTACTAAGCTTGTCTATGCTTGAGATTTATAGAGGTCAATACTGTTAGGTGTTGAGAAAATTCTTACAAGAACAACAGAGAACTACAGCAGCTACTGAGAAATAGGAGGCTGATTACTCTATCAAGACCTCCAAGAACCTTATTTCTTTAGCACCTCAGTTACTAGGGAATACAATGTGTTTTCCATAACTCAGCAGATCCCTTATTACTCAGAACCATAAAATAACAGTTTTGAGGTAAAAGTATATACTATATTTGTGACATATGGCTCATTCCCCTTCCCATCGCAGCTTGTGTGTGAATGCAGAATTTTATATTAACCTCTATTCTGTGCTCAGCTAAATAAGGCTGGGTAAGGGTGTGGTTCTGTTTAAAGTTATATAAATTACAATCAAGGGAGCTGCACTATTAAGCAAACTGAAAACACAGAAAGACTGAAGTGCAAGTAGGAAGCACTAAAGCACACAGCACAGAAAGGCAGCATTATCAGATGAACATAATTGCATAGAAGAAAACATGGTGTCAGAGTTAACACTTGCATATGCATAGTTAGGTAAGGCAAAGTGTCAGCAAATAAAAGTTTTTTGTTCTGCATTTCATAAACAAGAGCAGAAGACTCCTGGGAGCCCATGCAAAAGCATCTTATACCACACTGATCTCTGCAGCTGCCTACATGGAATATGACATTGTCAAGAACGATTGTACCTATCTGCACACATATCCTGAAATAACCAAAGACTAGCTCCATGCAGATCTTCCTAGGCTAAAATTCAACTAGTACCATAATTTTTAATTGAATAATAAATAAAATGTTTTTTGAGGCAATGAGTTATATGGCTATTTTGGCTTTATTCCAGATATACTTTAGATTCTCCTGCTTTAAGACCCAAAGGAAGTTATATTGATTTTATTGGTGATCCTATGTGTTTATAACAGTTCAGGTATGATAAGTGAGTTTAATATATTAAAATTTCTTTTGGTCTTTTTGAGACACGGTCTCCCTGTAGCCCCAGCTGGTCTGGAGCTCGCTATGTAGACCAGGCTGGCCTTGAACTCACAGAGATCTGTTTGCCTCTGCCTCCCAAGTGCTGGGATTCAAGGTGTGTACCACCACACCTGGCTACATTAAAATTTTTATAGCATCTGTTCAGAAATGTTTTGTATACTATTCAAATGATACAAAATCATTTTTCAGTGTCTTTTCGGAAAGCTGAGAATAATCTTATTTAGCATGCTTCTTCTCCTGAGGTGGTTCATACTGACCAAGCTTTGCCTTTAGTTTTTTATTTTCTTCTACTGTGGCTTCATATTTCTCTTTCATTTCTGCCAATCCCAGGTGAATCATCTGTACTACTGGGTTTTCTTGGTTAGCAAGCAGGTCGTAAGTGATCTTTAAAAAATCCAGAGCACTATCTTGACTCTCACCAGCAAGGCTTCCTCATACAACAGAGTGCAATGGGCACAGAAGGGCACAACTGGCTACATTTTAGAGAATAAGAGACTGTAGAGTGTATGTCGCTGGACAGTACTGCTATATTAATCCTCACCCACTCACCGCTCAGGGACAATTGCGGAAGAGGGGGTGGAAATATTGTAAGAGGCAGGGTTGGTGCATGAGCATAAGGAAACAGAGGCTTTCAGGCCACTGGGAACTTGCTCATATGAACTTGCAACAATGGTGACAGGATGCAAAAGATCCATGCCAACTCAATCAAACAAAAATCCAGTTTAGAACAAGAGAAATGGGCAGCAGGCCACAAACCTAGCTGAGGAACTATTCACAACTGATTACTGCTGGGTGAAGGAGGGTACATCTCTAGGTAGGCTGACTAGAGAGTCTAGTCCAAGAGGCATCTGGGTACAAATGCTTAACCAGATAAGACTTAATATATAAGGCTTGAATTTCAGACTGATGGTTGATATGCCGATCTTCAGTCTCATCTGCTAGCCAACACCCAATTTATGATTACATGGCCCAAAAACATGGGTGGATGAAAAAATTAGGTTAAGGTAGGAAGAGTCATAGAGATTTAAACAAAAGAAAGAAGACCAAGGCAGATTGAAAGGGTTAGATCATGTTGAAAAGCCCTAAATTTGCATTACAGAAGCCTAGGCTCTAGCCTTAGCTGAGCACCAGAGCAAGCCTGGGGGGAATATGCATATGAAGAGGTAATCTTGAACTGGCTGTCACCCAGACTGTAGCCTGTCAGGCCAGGAAGCTGCCAGCCTCCATGGGTCTGACCCAGGTGGGCAGGCAGCCTCAAGAACTAGGCCAGGAATATGCCAGTTTCCTCCATGTATTCAAAGCCACGTGTCCCCAGGTTGGCCTCTCATCCATCCACCAAGCAGGACAAGCAGCCCCATAGCACAAAGTAGAAATTAAGGAGGGGAGAAAAAGATTGATGGTAAAGAGCATACCAAATTTTCCAGGATTTAGTCCCGCCCCACGTTGAGGCATTTTTCTAGCCCCCAAGCTTTCCCTTTTAATCTCTGTGTTTATTAATTTAGATCATCTCTCTTTCTTTTGGTTAATTTGGCTAGAGTTTTGTCAATCTTTCTAATCTTTTTGAAGAATCAACTCTTCATTTAATTGATTCTTTGTATTGTTTACATTTCTACTTCATGAATTTCAGCCCTGATTTTGATTATTTCTTCTCATCTACTCTTTTTTAGGTATTTATTTTTCCTGTTTTTTAAAGGGTCTTCAGGCACATCATTAAGTTAATAATATGAGACATGTCTGACTTCCTGATATAGGCACTTAAAGCTATAAACTTTCATTTTAGGAATATCTTCTTTGTGTCCCATAGATTTTGGTATTTGTGTTTTTGTTTTCTTTAATTCTAGGAATTTTAAAATTTCTTCTTGATTTCTTCCTTTACCCAATTTTCTTTCAGTAGTGTTTTGTTTACTTTTTATAAGTTCATGCATTTTTTTTTCCATTTCTATTTTTGTTAATGGCCAGCTTTGGGGTCAGAAATGATACAGGATGTTGAGCCAGGTGTGGTGGTCCACACCTTTAGTCCCAGCACTTGGAAGGCAGAGGCAGGCGGATCTCTAAGTTCAAGTCCAGCCTGGTCTACACATTGAATTCCAGGCCAGCTGGGGCTACAGGGAGACCCCGTCTCAAAAAGACAAAAAAAAAAAAAAAAAAAAAAGGATACAGGATGTTAATTTAATTTAATTTTCTTAAATTTGTTGAGACCTTGTTTGTATTCTAATATGTAGTTAACTTTAGAGAAAATTCCATGGGCTGCTGAGAAGAAAGTGTATTTTGGGTATTTGGGTGGAATGTTCTGGTTAGGTCCATTTGATTTATGATGTCATTTAACTCCTCTGTTTCTCTGTCTAGTGTTGGTTTGGGCGATCTGTCTATTGATAAGAGTGGGGTATCGAAGTTTCCCACTGTCACTGTGTTGGAGTCAATCCATGATTTTAGATCTAAGAGTGTTTATTTTGTGGAATTGGGTGCCTCATTTTTAAAGTAAATATGTTTAGGGTTGTAATATCTTCTTAGTGGATTTTTCTTTTAATGAGTATTCAATGTCTTTACATTCCATATGTCTTCTGACTAGTTTTAGTTTGAAGTCTATTTTGTCAGATATTTGAATAGCTACACCTGCTTCTTTCTTAGCTCTATTTGCTCCTTTTACCCTCAGATGGTATTCATTATGGATGGTGAGGTGTGTTTCTTAGAGGCAGCAAAAAGATGAATCCTGTTTCCTAATAAGATCATTTAGTCTGTGTCTTTTTATTGGGGAATTTTGACCCCTAGTATTAGAAGTTATTACTGATCAGTATTTCTTAATAACTGTCATTTTGTTCTTGTGGTGTTTTCTTTTGGATTTTTTAGTTAACTGCTCTGGAACTGTTTATTCCTTGTGTTTTCTTGGTTATATTTAATCTTTTTTTTTTTAGAGGGAAGTATTCCTTCTAGTATTTTGTGGGCATAAATTCCTTAAATCTATTTTTATTGTGGAAAATTTTCCTTTTTCCTTCTATTATGACTGATAGTCTTGCAAATTATACTGAACTGTGGTCTTTAAGGGCTTGTATAATATAGTCTATGTCCTCTTTACTTTCAGAGTCTGCATTGAAAAGCCAGATGTTATTCTGGCCTGCTTTTATATATGATTTGTTCTTTCTCTCTTGCAGCTTTCAATATTCTTTCTTTGTCTTATGCATCCTGTGTTTTGATTCTTATGTGATATTGGGAATTTCTTTTCTGCCCCAGTGTATTTGGTGTTCTGTATGCCTCTTGGGCTGTGATAGGCATCTCTTTCCTTAGATTTGGGAAATTTTCTTTTATGATTTCGCTGAAAATATTTTATGTGCCTTTAACATGTTTCTTTTCTTTCTTCTATACCTATGATTTGTAAATTTGGTCTTTTTATAGTATACCACGATTATTGCACATTCTGTTCCTGGGTTTTTTTTTTTAGATTTAATATTTTCTTTAAATGAATGCTCCAATTCAGCTACCTTGTCTTAAAGACTTGATATTCTCTCTTTCATGTGATTCATTCTATTGGTGAGGGTTTCAACTGGGTTTTTTATTTTAGTGATCGAGTTTCTTATTTCGATTTTTTGTATTATATATAATTTATTAAATAGATAATGTAAAAATATACAGTAGAGAATATTATCACTTTTAATATTTTTTTACTGAAGTTTTGTGCATTTAATACAACATATCTTAATCAAATTTTGGCCCATTCCCCCTTCCTTGCTCCCAACCCTGCCAGAGCTCATGCATTCTGTCATACACGTCTTTCATCTTTTTCTCAGTGTTTTTTTTTTTTTTAATTTTTTTTTAAATTTTTTATTTTTGTATGTGTATGAGTGTACTGTCTGCATGTAGGTTTGTGCACCCGTGTCGTGCAATGCCGCGGTCAGAAGAGGGTGTCGGATTCCCCTGGAACTGGAGTTCTCCTGGAATTGGAGTTTCAGATGGTTCTCGGCCGCCATGTGGGTGCTGGGGATCGAACCCGGGTCCTCTGTAAGAGAGGTCGGTGCTCTTAACCGCTAGGCCATCTCTCCAGCCCTTTCTCAGTCTTTTTTAAAAAAAAATTTCAATGCAGAAGTTTACTGTTTCACTCAGTTCTTTTACCCAGTCTTTTTTGTTGTTGTTTTCCTTCCAGTTTGTATTGCTCCAAAACATGCCACACATATACCAAAATTATGACATCTGAAAGTAAGCTATAGGTTAATTTCAAAATATGTTTAGGGATTCACATTTTAACAGTAGAGTGTTATGTAGGTAAAGATAAGTATTACTTTACATTCTTACCTTATATAGAAAGTTGATGAGTAACATCAGGTATTACATTTACTAAAAAAGAAAGAAAAAATTATTTAGCTTGTCTTATAGAGATTTGGTGCTAGGATCCACAAATGAGGGACAGTGTACATCATTTGTTTTTCTGGGACTGTGTTACTTCACTTAGCATAATGGCTTCTAGTCCCATCCATTTACCTGCGAAGTTCATGATGTCGTCTTTCTTTACTGCTGTGTAGAATTCCATTGTGTAGATGTACAACATTTTCTTCATACACTTGTCGGTTGAGGGACACTTGGGTTGGTTCCAGCTCTTCACTGTTGTGAAGAGAGCTGCAATAAACATAGATGTGATCAAGTTTTTAGTTTCTTTTTTCTTCAGAAATCCTATTTCTTTATTAAATTCTGTTTTAATATCCTGGATTGTTTTCTTTATGTCATCCAGCTGTTTGTGTCTTTATTCTGGAATTTATGCATGTTTTCTCTGAGCATGCTTATAACTGTTGTTTTGAAATTATTGTCTTGTGCCTCAAGTAAGCTTCTCTTCTGGGGGACATTGATGTACTGATTTCTAAAGGAGAAGTATTGTTTTGGTTATTCACATTGTTTATGCTTTTGGGATTGGACCTAGGCATCTGGAGTTAAGTCATCAGTGGTGCTTTTTTTTTTTTTTAGAAAAAATTAAAAAAATGTATTTATTTATTTATTCGAATGTACTGTCTGCATGTAGGTTTGTGCACCCATGTCGTGCAGTGCCATGGAGGTCAGAAGGGGGCGTCGTATTCCCCTGGTACTCGAGTTAAAGACTGTTCTTAGCTGCCATGTGGGTGCTGGGAATTGAACCTGGGTCCTCTGCAAGAGCAGTCTGCACTCTTAACTGCTAGGCCATCTCTCCAGCCCCCTCAGTGGTGTTTTCTTTTATGAATATTTAGTTTCATTTTTGTTGAGCTAGTGTTTGGGTCTTTGTTTGCTGTATATATTACCTTGATGTGTCAGGGTATGAACCAGCTGAATGGTGCTAAGTTTTTAATCTTGTGATAATTCTGTGTTAATGTCCAGATGAAGTGTCAGACATGGACCCCTCACATCTGTGAATATCTGAACTTCTGAGCCTAGATGCAAACATTCTGTGGAGATGGTAGATTCTCACTGTCGATATTCTGGTCTGTGGAAGGCTGACACCGTTTTACAGGTGGTCCTTTGGTGGCAGTGGCTAGTGTCACAGTGGGAATGATCAGTGCTTTCTGTAGAAGTAGAGGATGTTCCACCATCCTCATGTAGGGTTGAGGCCAGCTTGGAGGTCACTTACTGGGATTGAGATCTCAGAACCTTTCTGTGTATTGATATCTTACAGACGAAAGGTTTCTGAGGATGTCTCTGGGGGGTTCCAGTTAATACAGAGCCACCCACGTGATCCTGATTATGGCAGAATGCTGGATTTTGGGCTCTGTGTGATTGAAGGACACCCTATCTGGGTCGTCAGGCCATGTGCAGGAGCTGGAGAGTCCCTGGTGTGCACCCAGCAGGTGATTCCTAAAGGGAGGGAGAAGGTCAGGAAGAGGTAAGGGTCTTTTGGTAGTAGTGATGGCGGGGTGGGCCAAACCCGATGGTCCACATGGCTGCTGCTGCTCGGGCACCAGCTGCTCATGCCCTGTGAGTTGAGTTCAAACCTCCAGAAGAATCAGTTTCTTCAAGAACAAGCTCCCTGATAGTTTCTCTAATTCCAAGTAGTCAGCCCTAAACACATGTACACAGGAGTGTCACAATGTAGTGTTATTTATACATATATGGTTTATAAATTACCTAAATGTAATATATGTATATAACTGTATGTATAAGTAATAATAATAAATAAGAGGAGTTGAAGGGGCAAGTGGGAGGGGCAGAAATCATGCAAATATAGTACTTATGTATGAAATTCTCAAAAAATTGAAAAATGTATTTTATACAAAAAATTAAAGTTGGTTTGTTAATCATCATAAAATGATATAACAGTTTTAATCTTATCCATAAGTACAAAATATCAATAAATATGGAGTACTTTTTAAATTTAATTTTTAATTATTTAATTAATCAATTAAATTTTTATCTTTTAAAAAATTATTTTATTTATTATTTTTTATTTTATTTATATGAGTGTAATACCTGCATGTAGGTAGGTATACTCATGTCATGCAATGGCCACAGAGGTCAGAAATGGGTATCAGATTCCCTGGGACTGGAGGTACAGACAGTTGTTAGTTGCCATGTAGATGCTGGGAATCAAATCCAGATCCTTTGCAAGAGCAGTCAGTGCTCTTAGCCATTGAACCCTCTCTCTAGCTCCCTTAATTAATTAATTTTTGAGACACAGTTTCATGTATCCAAGGTTAGCCCTCAAATTGAACCTCTCCTGCCTCATTCCTTTTAGCATTTGCCTACACATAAATATTCCCAGTCTTATGACTTTTGTCATTAGTATTGATCCAAATAAATACATTTTGAAATACTATTTTGTTTTATTTTTTGGTCTTTTTGAGACAGGGTCTCCCTGTAGCTCTGTCTGTCCTGGAACTCACTCTGTAGACAAGGCTGGCCTTGAACTCAGAGATCCACCCACCTCTGCTTCTCAAGTGCTAGGATTAAAGGTGTGCACCACCATGCCTGGCTGAAATATTATTTTAATTAATTGATTTCTTAATTTAATCACAAAACAAAGTCCTTTAAAATAACAAACAGTTGTGAGGAACTTTCAGAATGATTAAACGAGGAGTTTCACAAATACTCTTTCTAAAAAGTAAAAAATGGAAAGAAGGTACTTTTTGCAACAGATGGAGACTATTACAGAGTTCCACAACTGGTCAAGTGTGGAGAATAAGTGTCTGTGAGATTCTTAGCCCTGAGGTAACAGGACTACAATGGAACTTCTGCACCCAAGGCTCAGAGAACATAGTGGAATAAGGGGCAGAGAGCATATTAATGCATCTCTCAACTTTCACCAGTGAAACTTATTCATGGGACAGATGGTTATTAGCACAGAAAGCCACAACAGGCTAAATGTAGAGAACATGAGACTGCATTAAACCTCTGCCACCCAAGGCTCACAGACCATTGTGGAAAAACTACTGTAAGAGCCACAGTGGTACATGACAGCAAGGAAACAGTGTTTTCTAGGTGGCTGGGAACTTGCTAGTATGAATTTACAGCAATGGTGACAAGAAACACAAGACCCATACAAATTCAAACTAGACAAAAACCCAGTATAGAACTGGGGGAAGGGTTAAGAAACCCCAACTTTACCTGAGGAACTATTGGCAACTGATAATTGCTGGGTGAGGGAGAGTCAGTCTTCCTTAAGGGAGTGATACTAGATAGCTTGACCAGGCTCCAGTGGATGAAATCTCGTGGAGGGACATTCGGGGATACAAACTTGACTGGAAAGGCCTTAACTTATATGAGAGAATGCATGAAATCCAGTGTGTGTGTGTGTGTGTGTGTGTGTGTGTGTGTGTGTGTGTGTGTCTTATGGGGAGTGCACATACAGAGGGGGATTTCAATAAGATTAAGATGTATTGTATCAAATGCATACAAAATCAAGAATGAATTTTTTTAAAACCCAGAAAATTACATTTTAATACCACTAGAGAGAGAAAAGGCATATGACATCAAGAAGTATTTATTCAAGAAAAATAAGGGCTGGAGTGATGGCTCAGCAGTTAAGAACACTGGATGTTCTTGCTGAGGGCCCAGGTTTGGCTCCCAGTATTCACATGCTGGCTAACAACCATCCATAACTCCAGTTCTAGGGGATCCCAGCATTGAATGATACAGGTATGTTTACATACATACAAGCAATACACTCATACATATAAAATAAAAATAATAAATAATTTTTTAAAAAGGAAAAACCATGGACCATATTCTCAGGTTAAGAGATTCTAATAGTGCCTGCCTTTATCTCTGTTTTGCAAGTCATTGTGAACAAATTAGTGATCGTTTCTCACTTTTTTATGAAGAATTGGAAATAATCCAATGTGCTGGATTTCATTCATTGAGGAACTTTTTATCTTTGAAGGAAGTTCTGTGGTAATGAATGAAGTCAGCCTTCCATGTGCCTCTGGTGGGTCTCCACATGGTCCACACTCAGTATCATAGCATTAGTAATACAGACATGATGTGGATAATTACACAGACAACTTCAACATCTGCTGAGTACATGGAGTTGTCCAGTTTCTGTGGATGATTTGTTCTGATCCTTAGAACAACCTAACATAATTGATGGTTGTGTTATTATCTATTTAAAGATGGGAAAACTGAGGCATAGAGCAGACCATTGTCTTGAATGACTTTTATACAAATAGTTCAGTCTGCAAAATTGATGCACTAAGAGTCTTGGCCAGATAATCAATGAAAGGAGTTTATGGAAGTAGCAAGGTGGAAGAGACCTCCTCAGAGGAGGTCAGAAGAGAGCATTGGATCTCCTGGAACTGGAGTTATGATAGTTGCTAACCACCATGTGGGTGCTGGGAACTGAACCCATGTCCTGTGCAGGAGCAGCCAGTGCTCTTAACTGGTGAGCCATCTCTCCAGCCCCAAATCTGTATGCTTGTACAAAGGTACACCCCTGCTTAGGAGAATCGAGAAAAGGCTCTCTAGATGTCTGCTTATCCCAGGGCCAAGACATTAGGAGCTGCACACAAAGGAAACAAAAATTTCTGGGCAGAGTTTGAAATTATCTGAACTTTTAGTGTGCTCCCCAATCTAAATATAGATTAGTTGGTTGATTCTTGAAGTCTTAATGGCTAAAAATGCTTACTCATCACTTCTGATCAATTGTAGGATGATAGGTAACCTATGCTGACTCCATAGTAACTTTAAGGAAGCCAGGTTTAAAATAAAATAATAATTAAAACGCCAGCAACTCTATAGTGCAAGAGCAACTCTATGAAATGGATCTAAACAAGTCACAAAATGAACTAATGAGACTGATAACAGCTGGTGGGGATGGGAATCAAAATATGGAGTTTTTACAATATGTTATATAAAATAATCCAGGTTTTAGAAAAAAACTGAAACATGTGTAGAGTCAGGAAAAGTATATAATAGAAATTACCCTGAAAAGGCCTAGATACTGATTTAATAAAGACTTCTAAGTATCTATATTTCAATATTGTTTTATTATGACTGATCCTTTGAGATTTTCATACATGTATTAAATTTTGGCCATATCAACTACTCCACCTCCCATGTCCCCTTCCCAACTTTATCCCCTCTTTTTATAATACACTGAATTAAATCAGTGTTGTTCTTTTAAAAAATGTGTCTGAGTGTATTGCCTATATGTAAGTACATCCAAGTCATAATGCCTATGGACATTAGAAGAAGGTAGCGTTAGGACTGCTGTTAACTGCCATATGGGTGCTGGGAACAGAACCCGGGTCCTTTGCAAGAGCAGCCAGTGCTCTGAACTCTGGAGCCATCTCTTCAACCCCCAGCATTGTTTTCATGTTCATGAAAACAGCCATCCACCAGATGGGAACCATCTGCCAGAACAGGACTTTCCCCACCCCAGCAGCTGTCAACTGCCTATGTGTCTCAGCTACGGATGGGGTTTCATGAGTCCCTCCTCCATTTATGCTGGGGTTTTTGCTGGCTTGATCTTATATATGGGCCACCACAACTGCTATGAGTTCATGAATATAGCAGCCTTGTCATACCCAGAAGTCACCATTTTGCAGTAATACTCCCTAATCTCTGGCTGTTACTCTCCCTCTTCCACAGTGCTCCCTGAGCCATGGTGGGGAGAGATGTCTCATTCAGGGTGAAACCATGTATGATATAGATGTCTCATTTAGGGTTGAGCACTCCACAGTTACACATTCTCTCAACTCTGACTAGCTGTGGGTCTCTGCATTAATCACCATCTACTGTAGTTTGAAACTTCTCTGATAAAGACTGAGAGCTGCTAATCTATGGGTAAAGTGATAGCATTGGGAAGGCAGTTTGATGCTATATCCATTTAGCAAAATATTAGTAGTACGTCTCCTCTAAGGCCTATGATCTCCCTAGCCATGGGTTCTTAGTCAGGTGTGTAGTACGAGGTATGGGTGTCCTCCTGTGGAGCAGACCTTCAATCAGAAAGAGGTTTTTACCCCCATAGCATTCATGGTGCTGCTGCATCAATGAGCATATCTTGCCAGGTCAGTTGTTATTGTAGCTCTCAGGGTTCACAGCTGGGTAAGACTGTTGATGACCTTTGTCCCTCAGCAGTCTATATAGCATCTTCTGACACTTAGAAGTTAGTCAGTGTAAGGAAAGTTCAAGGTCAGTACCAACCTGAATTCTCCATGCCCTGTGACCCAAGCGTGTGGTGTCTATTTTCTGGTTCTGACTGGCAACCAAGAGCAATGGCAATAACCTGTTTTGTTTGGTGGGGAATATGAGACCCACTGAGAAATAACACGAAATAATGTATCCCACAGTTGGCACTATGGAAAGTAGCTGGTTTTAAAATTTTTTTTTATTAATTTTATTTATTTCTGTATGTGTATGAATGTACTGTCTGCATGCAAGTTTGTGCACCCGTGTCGTGCAATGCCGCGGAGGTCAGAAGAGGGTCTCGGATTCCCCTGGAACTGGAGTTCTCCTGGAATTGGAGTTTCCCCTGGAACTGGAGTTCTCCTGGAATTGGAGTTTCAGACGGTTCTCGGCCGCCATGTGGGTGCTGGGGATCGAACCCGGGTCCTCTGTAAGAGCGGTCGGCACTCTTAACCGCTAGGCCATCTCTCCAGTAGCTGGTTTTAATATGCTGATAAAATCCATGTTTAAAAAGAACCTTCATATACTGATAGACTGTGGATAGGTATGTAAATTAGTGTAGCCAGTATGGAAATCAGTTTGGAGCTTCCTCAAAAATCTGTAAATACAAAAATATTTTAAAAGTTGAAAATAAATAAAAATGGAACTTCCATAAGATCTGGCTATACCACTACTATGTATTTGTCTGAAAAAAAATCAAACTTAACATATGGTGCCATTTCTAAGTATATAACCAAAGGAATTGAAATCAGTGTGCAACAGAGATACCTGTGCAGCTACATTTATTATATCACTCTTCACAATAGCCAAATCATGGAATCTATTGAGATACACATCAACAGATAAATGGATAAAGAAAATTTGGTATGCATATACATATGAATTTTATTCAACCATAAGAAATGAAATTCTGAGTGCTGGGGAGATGGCTCAGTGGTTAAAAACACTTGTTGTTCTTGCAGAGGACCTGGGTTTTATTCCCAATACCCACATGGCAGCTAACAACTGTCCATAACTCCAGTTCCAAGGGGAATCTGTTGCCTTCTTCCAACTTCCACAGGCATTGCACTACGTGGGTGCACTTACATACATGTAGGCAATATACTCATATACACAAAATAAAAATAATAAAATATTAAAAAAGAATGAAATTCTGTTGTTTGCAGGAAAATAGATGGTTCATACTAAATGAAATAAGCCGGACTCAGACAGACAAATATTACATATTTTCTCTCATATACGGAAGCTAGAATTTTTCAAAACAGGTTGTGTATAATGGTGCATGCTTCTAATATTAGCACTTGAAAGTCTGAGACTAGAGAATTACCTAGAGTTCAAGGCCAGACTGGGCTATGTAGTGAACACCTGGCTAGCTAGAGGTACCTATCTCAAAACAACAACAATGAAACACATGAAACTACACTGAGGACTATGTAGGAAGAGGAGGGAGTCCCAAAACAGGAGGCTTGGGGAAGGACGAGAATAGACGAAAGGAGGAGTATGGTCAAAGCACATAGCAGCACACATATAGGAAAGTACCATAATGAAACCTACTATACAATTTCATATAATAAACATTTCATATAATACTAAAATAAAATGAAAAATGAATTAGCAGAAAGTATGATGACATTGTTTCATCAATTAGAAAATAACAATAAAGTTGAATGTGGCATTACATGCTTGTGATACCAGAACTTAGGAGATAGAGGCAGAAGGACCAAGAGTTCAAGGTCATCTTTGGCTACATTGTGATTTGGAGATCAGCTTGGGCTACAAAGGATCCTGTCATAAAAAATAAATATGTAGGAATTATTATAATTGAAAAAGTATTGTACTTGAAAAGTTCACTGGAGGAGTTCAACAGTAGATCTGAACTGGCAAAAGGAATAGCAGTGAACTTGAAGATAGATCCATGGAGATTATGCAGTCTGAAAATAAGAGACTAAAAAAATGAAGAAATATTAATAGTGCATCAGGGAAACACAGAACACCATTAAGTATAACATATACATAATGGGAATTTCAGAAAAAGAGGAACAATGGAAGAAAAAATTGAAAAAAGCCCCAAACTTGCCAAATTTGATGAGAAAACATTATTTGACATATCCAAGAGGCTCAATAAACTCTAAATAGAATAAAAAACTATACACTTGCATGAATCAAAACTGTTAAAAGATAATGGCACAGTGTGAATCTAGAGAGTAGCAAGTAAGAAATGACTCACAGCAGAAAGCACAAAGGATGACAGTAGGATCACATACTCAAAGTATCAAAGAAAAAAAGAAACCTGTCAATCTGGAATTCCATATCCAACAAAAAGACCTTCAAAAATGAAAGGAAAATAAAGACATCACCAAATGAACAAAGACTGAACAACTGCTCCTAGCATATCTCCTTTCAGTTGAATGGTAATGATACTGGAATGTAAATCAATCCACATTGGTAGAGTAATGGAAGTATGCTGGAGCAAAATCTCTATTTTACTAGAATTAAATTGTATTAATGCCTATTGCATCCCTGTTCATAGCAAAAATTAAGATGGAAAATATTCTCAAAAAACAAGTCTGGGAATGTATCTCAGTAATAGGAGACTTAGCCTAGAATATATCCTGTAATGAAGTCATTAAGTCCCAAAATTGACAAATGAGACTTCGTGAAACTAAAATGTTCCTTTCCAGCTAAGGGCACCATCACCATTATTTAAGTAAAGAGGCAACCCACAGAATGGGAAAATACTTTACCAGCCATGCTTTTGACAGAGGGCTAATGTCTAGAATATACAAAGAAATAAACACCATAAAAGCAAGCAACACAATTAAAAATGAGGCAAGGAGCTCAGCAAGACTGCTAAAAATATGGAATGCAAATGGCTGAGAAATACTGTTAAATAATTTCAACATGTTTATTCATCAGAGAAATGCAAATTAAAACCACTTTGAGATTTCATCTCACCCCACACTGAATGACTAAGATTCAAAAAATAAGGGACCAATGCTGACAAGGTTGTAGGGAATAGGGAACTTTTCCATTGGTGGTTGGTTTGTCAAATGATGCAGGTGCTTTGGAAATCAATGTGGAAATCCCCTAAAAAATCTAGTCATCAAACTACCATATGACACAGTCATACTACTTAGGGGCATAAACACCAGAAACTATATCCTACTACAGAGCTACTTGTTCATACATGTACATTGTTGCCTTTTGCACAATAGCTAGGGTAATAGAAATGACCCAGATGCTCATTAATTGATGAAGGGATAAGGAAAGTATGGTACAACGAAAAATTCAGCCATCAAAATACTCATGAAAATTGGGGTTGGAGAGATGGCTCAGCAGTTAAGAGCACTGGCTGCTCTGCAGAAGACCTGGGTTTGAATCCCAGCACCCACAAGGCAGCTAACAACTGTATGTAACTCCAGTTCTAGGGGAATCTAACGACTTCTTCTGATCTCCATGTGCTTTGCATAACATGGATGCACTTACATATATGCAGGCAATATATGCTCATACACATAAAATTAAAAAAATAGTTTAAGGAGTGCAGAAATCTTAGATTGGGGATTTTCCAGGACCACCTGAAGCACAGAGTACCTGGGTGCAGTTAAACAGGCATACCCCCCACCCCAACTGGAATTGCTGAGGGAGTGTCCAAGTGGATTCTTTGGAGAACCGTAAGAACAGAAAGGGAAGAGTGAATTAGATTTCCAATAGAAAGCCTAAAACTTAGTCAAATCAACACTCCATAGGCAAGGAGAAAAACAAATCAATCGATCAAACAAACAATGAAGACATCTGAAGGAAGCAAGCAAAGCAAGCCTTCAACACAGTGAAGTGGCATTTTGGATTCACATTGGAATACAGGCAAAGAGAAACCCATGCCAAGGACACGAAGAAGGGACAACATGGGAAAGCTACAGAATAAATCCACAGCAAGCTCTACCAATCCTGTGAGACATTCCTACTGTGGGATCCCCCTGGGGATGGCCTAGGACACAGATATTAGAAGACCAATTGTGGACATACTCAAAGAAATCAAAGACTATAAAGAACAATCAGAGAACTAAGGAGAGAGAATGAAAAACTCGAGAAGAACCTAGAGAGAGAGAGAATGACAAACTCCGGAAGGAACTGGAAACACTGAAAAGATCCCATGTTGAAAAAGAAAAGGAAACCAACCAGGGAAGCAAAGAGCTACAGGAAGAGATTGAGAAGCTCCAAAAGGAAGTGGAAATACCAAAGAAATCATAAGACGAAATGAAAAAGGAAATCAAACACTCATCCAATCAAGAGGAAAGGAATGGAAAAAGCCTCAGAAGTAGAATGGAGGAAGCAGAACAAAGAATATCACACCTGGAAGATAACACAGAACAACTAAAAACCTCAAGTAAAGACTATGAAAAATTTAAAAATACACAAAAGTGGAACAACAAGGAACTGTGGGACACTATGAAAATATCAAATCTCTGCATCATAGGAATAGAGGAAGGAGAAGAATCCCAAGAGAATGGTATTGATCAGATCTTCAACAGAATAATAGATGAAAATTTCTCCAAATTAGAAAAAGACAAACCAGTACAAATACAAGAAGCACATAGAACTCCAAACAGACAAGATCAGAAAAGAAACTCTCCATGCCATATCATAGTTAAAATGCTAGATGCCCAAAACAAAAATTCTGAAATCCACAAGAGAAAAACAAGTTACATATAAGGGGAAACCCATCAGAATTACAACTGACTTCTCAGTGCAAACTATGAAAACAAGAAGAACGTGGAGCACAGCATTCCCAGTGTTAAAGGACTATAGATGCCAACCCAGGTTACTATACCCAGCAAAAATGTCAATTATAGTTGAAAGAGAGAGAAAAATCTTCCATGACATAAACAAGATGAAAGAATACATGTCCAGAAAAAACAACCCTTCAGAGAATACTTGAAGCAATTCAAAGGACAGAAGAAAGGAGCAACTATCCCCAGACAACTAGAAAGAGAAATTAACAAAAGCATAACTGCAGAAGTAGAAACCTAGACCAAAAATGCAAATGGTTAATACAGTGAAAGGAAGCAACATACATCTATCAATTATAACCTTAAATATTAATGGACTAAACTCCTCAATCAAAAGACATAGACTGGGAGATTGGATTAGGAAACAGAACCCATCCATATGCTGTCTACAAGAAACATATCTTACCTTCAAGGATAGGCACCATCTTAAAGTGAAAGTATGGAAAAATATTCCAAGCAAATGGTACCAAAAAGAAAGCAGGTGTTTGCTATTTTATTTTTTAAAAGTTTTATTTATTTCTTTATTTTTACATGTATGAATGTACTATATGCATGTAGGTTTGTGCACCCGTGTTGTGCAATGCAGCAGAGGTCAGAAGAGGGTGTCACATTCCCCTGGACCTGGAGTTAAAGACGGTTTTCAGGCACCATGTGGGTGCTGGGGATCGAACCCAGGTCTTCTGCAAGAGCAGTTGGTGCTCTTAACCACTAGGCCATCTCTCCAGCCCCCAGGTATTGCTATTTTAATATGAGACACAATAGACTTCAAAGTAAAAGAAATCAGAAGAGACAAAGAGGGCCATTACACTTTTAGCAAAGGAAAAATTGACCATGAAGATTTCACAATCATGAATATATATGCACCAAAATCTGATGCACCAAACTTTATAAAGACAATTCTCCAGGACCTCAAGGCACATATTAATCCCAGCACACTCATAGTAGGGGACTTCAATACCCCAGTGAGCCCTTTGGACAGGTCAACCAGACAAAGAATAAATAGAGAGACATCTGAACTGAATGATATGATACACCAAAAGGACCTCACTGACATCTACCAAATATTCCACCCTAATACCAGGGAATGCACATTCTACTCAGCACCCCATGGAACATTCTCCAAAGTCGACCACATACTGGGACACAGAAGAAACCTCCACAAATACAAAAAGATTGAAATAATTTCATGCATTCTATCAGATCACAATGTAATAAAGCTCAATATCAACACCAGGATAAGCCCTACTATCCACAAGAACACATGGAGACTAAACAACATACTCCTGAATAATGAATGGGTCAAGGAAGAGATAAAGAAAGAAATAAAAGCATTCCTGGAACTGAATGACAATGATAACACAACACAACAAAACCTATGGGATACTTTAAAAGCAGTCCTAAGAGGTAAGTTTATAGTCCTGGGTGCCTACATTAGAAAAACAGAAAGAGCACAAGTGAACTATCTAACACGGCAGCTAAAAGCACTTGAGAGACAACAGATGAACACTAAACGCAACAAACAGGAAGAAATATAAAAAATCAGAGCAGAAATCAATGAAATAGAAAAAAGCAAACAATACAAAAAAAATCAATGAATCCAAAAGTTGGTTCTTTGAGAGAATAAACAAGATAGGCAGACCTCTAGCCCAGTTAACTGAAAAAAAAAGAAGGAACAATTTCAAATCAATAGAATCTGTGATGAAAGGGGAAATATCACAACAGCCAATGAAAAGATCCAGACAATCATACAGGAATACTTCAAAAACCTATACTCTACCAAGTTTGAAAACCTAGGAGAAATGGATGAATATCTGAAAACCCAGGAATCACCAAAGCTCAACCAAGAAGAGATCAACAGCTTAAATAGACCCATAATATATGAAGAAATTGAAGATGTAATAAGAAACCTCCCAACTAAAAAAGCCCCTGCCCAGATGGTTTCATGGCAGAATTCTATAAAACATTTCAAAAGACTTACAACCATTATTACTCAAGTTGTTTAGAAGGATACAAACAGAGGGAATCCTCCCAAATTCCTTCTATGAAGACAGCATCGCTCTATTACCAAAACCAGGCAAACATACAACCAAAAGGAGAACTATAGACCCATCTCATTAATGAACACAGATGCAAAAATTCTAAATAAAATACTTGCAAATCACATACAGACCCACATCAAGAAGATCATCCATCATGACCAAGTTGGATCCATACCAGAGATGCAGGGATGGTTCAACATATGAAAATCAATAACTATCATCAAATATATAAATGGACTGAAAGACAAAAACCACATGATCATCTCAATTGATGCGGAAAAAACCTTTGACAAAATCCAGCATCCCTTCATGCTTAAAGTCCTAGAGGGAATTGGGTTCTGGGGATCATTCCTCAATGTAATCAAAGCCATATACAGGAAACCCACAGCCAATATCATCCTACATGAGTAAATGACAGGAGCATTCCCTTTAAAGGTAGGAACTCAGCAAGGCTGCCCCCTGTCACTACTCCTCTTCAATATAGTGCTTGAAATCCTTGTAGGGGAATAAGGCCATAAAAGGAAATTAAAGGAGTACTAATTGGAAAAGACAAAGTCAAGCTATCCGTTTTTGCTGATGATATGATTGTTTAGTTAAGGGATGCTAAAAAGTTCACCAGAAAACTCTGAGAAAGTATTAAGAGTTTCAGTAAAGTGGCAGGGTACAAAATTAACCTAGAAAAATCAGTAACCTTTCTTTACACCAACAACAAACAACTGAAGAAGGAATTCAAGGAGACCTTCCCACTCACAATAGCCTTAAAAACAATAAAATACCTAGGAACAAATCTAACCAAAGACACTAAAGATCTCTAGAACAAAATTTTTAAACCCCTGAAGAAGGAAATTGACAAGACATCAGAAGATGGAAAACCCTCCCATGTTCATGAATTGGGAAAATTAATATAGTAAAAATTTCCATTGTATCCAAACTCTTGTATAGATTTAATGCAATCCCAATTAAAATCCCCAAGAGTTTCTTCACAGGCTTGGAAAAAAAGTCCTTAATTTCATTTGGAAAAACAAAAGACCCCGAATAGTCAAAGCAACCCTGAGTGACAAGAGTAATACAGGGGCGGAGGGATCTCTATACCAGACTTCAAACTATGCTACAGGGCTATAGTCATAAAAACAGCTTGGTACTGGCACAAAACAGACCTGTTGACCAATGGAACAAAACTGAAGATGCAAACTTGAGCACATACAATTTCAGCCTCCTCATATTTGACAAGGGGGCCAAGAAGACACAATGGAGGACAAACAGCATCTTCAGCAAGTGTTGTTGACAAAACTGGATCACCATTTGTAGAAGAATGAAATTAAACCCCTCCCTCTCGCCCTGTACAAAAGTCAACTCCAGATGGATTAAAGACCTCAACGTGAAACCCCAAACTCTGAAGGAGATAGAAGAAAAAGTAGGCAGCAGACTACAAGACATAGGTGTAAGAAAAGACTTCCTAAATCAGACAGCAGCTGTGCAAGAATTAAGGTCAACAATTGACAAATGGGACCTCATTAAACTCAAAAGCTTCTGTACATCAAAAGAAACAATCAAGGAAGTGAAGAGAAAACCCACAGAGTGGGAGGAAACCTTCACTGTAGATACATCTGACAAAACATTGATTTCCAGAATGTATAAACTACTAAAAACAAATGACCCTGTACTCAAAAGATGGAGCAAAGAGCTGCATAGAGACTTCACAAGTGAGGAACTAGAGATGTCTGAGAAGCATCTTAAAAAATGTTCAATGTCGCTAATAATTAAGGAAATGCAAATTAAAACCACTTTAAGATATCATCTTACTCCAATAAGACTGGCTAGGATCAAGAAAACAAATGATACCAAGTGCTGGATAAGTTGTGGGGAAAGAGGAGCACTCATTGGTGGGAATGTAAACTTGTACAGCCACTATGGAAATCAGTGTGGAGAAACCTTGGAAGACTTGGAATGAACTTGCCACCTGACCCAGCCTTACCACTCCTGGGTATGTATCCATAAGACTCATCTTACCACAGAGATACAGGCACAACCATGTTTATTGCAGCTCTCTTCACAATAGCAAGGAGCTGAAACCAACCCAAGTGCCCCTCAACTGATGAGTGGATAGAGAAATTGTGGTACATCTACACAATGGAGTTCTATGCAGTGGTAAAGAAAGATGACATTATGAACTTTGCAGGTAAATGGATGGAGCTAGAAGATATCATGCTGAGTGAAGTAACACAGTCCCAGAAACACAAATGACGAATGGTATCCCTCATCTGTGGTTGCTAGCGCCAATTACCTAACTGTATGGCAAACTGAGCAACGTCAATGTGATCTGAAACCAAATGTGCTCTTATATTGTAAAATCCCTTAAAAAATAAACAAATAAAGAAAAAAGCCAAAGTTACAAAAATATTTTAAAAATCCAGAAATTATGAAATTCACAGGCAAATGGATGGAACTGGAAACAATCATTCTGAGTGTGAGGTAACCCAGATCCAGAAAGACAAAAGTCATGTGTTCTCTCTCATAGCTAGATGCTAGCTTTGAATTCTCAGATATGGATGTTCAAGAGAAGTTAGGAAACCAATGAATGGCTGAAGAGGCTTCCTGGGAGGAGAAATAGCATACAGAAATATAAAGTGGCAAGAGGGAATAATATAGTATAAAGTGTTAGTAGAGAGTAATGGGAAGGTAAAGAAGAGGAGGGAGTATGGGGAGGGATAATTAACACTAAAGGACTTTAGAAAAAGCCATGTGCTCAGGAGACAGATATTATCAAGAGAGAAATGGGGGTACTTTTATTGTGGAGGGAGGAGAGAGTTTTAAACAGGGAGAGAGATAAAAAAACTAGAGGGAATCATTAATTGAAAACCTACTGAAAAACTACACATACAATATCTCTATATGAGTCCATGTGTATAGCTGAAGGACTCATGGAACATAGTGGAACAAGGGGTGGAGAGAATATTAATGCACCTCTCAACTCTGATCAATGAAGCTCCCTCATGCAATAAACCCAGGGCTCAGGGACCATTGAGGAAGAGGGGGCAGAAAGATTGTAAGAGCCAAGGAGGGGGCACATGACCATATAGAAATAGAGTCTTACAGGCTCCTGGGACCTTGGTCATGTGAACTTATAGTAATGGTGACAGCATGTGTAAGACCCATGCAAACTCAATCAGACAAAAACCTAGCATAGTACTATGGAAACAGGTAGCAGGCCCCAATCTTAGCCAAAGAACTATTGGGCAGCTGATTACTACTGGGTGAGGAAGAGCTCAATTTTCTTTAATGGCTGAATAGAACCCTGTGGATGAATGCACACTGAAGGATGTCAGGTGGCACTAACTTGACTCAATAGGCCTTAACATAAATGACTACATGAAATCCAGTGAAAGTGGGTTGCTATGGGGAGGTGCCAATGAGGAAGGATAAGGTATAAAGAGGACTAAGATGTTGAATATGAAATACAGAATATCCAATTAAAATATAAAATATACTTTTCTTTTTTATATTATATATACATATACATATCTTCTATAGTGGTGTTTCCACATGGCTTTTTCTTTTTTATATTTTAATTGAATTTTTCTGTATTTCAGAAAATTCAGGTGTATATCTTATATATGATTAAAAGGATTTGCCTTACGGGGATAGTGCCCCTATTAGACACCACAGGTTAGCAAAATAAAAGCCAAATGCCAGGAATGGACTCTCTCTTTTGATGCTGTTGATCAGGGGTCCCTTAGGCTCTCAAATAATACCCCATTGGCCCTGCTCTTGGTAACCCACCAGAACCGCATACATGAACACACAAAGAGAAATAAAGCTGGTTATGACCTCAAAGATTCATCATGTCTGGATGTTTTACATAGTGCTGGAAGGTGCTATACATGCTACCTAAAGAAAAAATTAATCATGTCTTATCCAGGTGTGAACCCAGCATCCTTCCAACCAAAGCCTGATAAAATATGAATTCTGGTGCAATAGTGGTATGAATATTTTGGGAGTAAACAATCACTTTCCAACTAGAGTTAAGGTCTCCTTCCTAAGATGGAGCCCATACCTGACATTGATATCAAACCTAGGTATAGGAACCTGTGGATAGACAAATCACAGGATATAGGGGAGGGCCTAATATTATTACTCTGCTCATTAGATATAGTACTAAGGTGACTTTTAATGACTTATTGTTATAGGCATAGGTTAATGCATCACTCAAATCTCCCCAGAGAAGTTTCCTTTTGCAGCAGATGGTGATTAACACAGAAACTCACAACTGGATAATGTGCAGAGACTAAGAGACTTCAGAGTGATTATCCCTGAATCGGACATCTGTATCAAACTTCTGCCTCCTGCTCAGGGATTATTGTGTTAACGGGGGAAGAAAGACAAAAGCCAGAGGTGATGGAGGACTACAAACAGTTTTTCAGACAGCTGGTCAGTTACTCCTGTTAACTTACAGCAATAGTGACAGCATGTCCAAGTCTCCTATAAACTCATGTCAGACAAAATTTCAGCATGGACATGGGGAAGTGGGTAAGAAACCAATACCCTACCTGAGGAACTATTGGAACCTGATGGCTGCTGTCTCTTTTGACTCTATAGGCATGTATATATATCACATTAAATACATGAAATTGGGGCAGGATCTAGTAAGGGGGTGTGCAGGCATGGGGGGAGATATAAATATGATAAAATATATTATATGAAATTCTCAAACATTCAATAAAAAGGAAAGTTTTAAAAAGAATATAAAAGTTTCACATTTTAATTTCCAGCTAGAATTTTATCATTTTCCCATTATTAAAAATCAAGAAATTTAGGGGCTGGAGAGATGGCTTAGTGGTTAAGAACACCGGCTGCTCTTGCAGAGGACCTGGGTTTGATTCCCAGCACCCACATGGCAGCTAAGGACCATCTGTGACTCCAGTTCTAGGGGATCTGATGCTCTCTTTTGACCTCTGAGGGGATTCCACGACATGGGTGCACTTACACACATGCAGGCAATACACTCATACACATAAAATAAAAATAATAATTTTTTTAAAAAATCAGAAAATGAAAAAATGAGGTGTACACTTATACATGAAGTAATATCAATTTAATCTAAAATGGATAGCCAGACACATGTAGAAGGATTTTTACAATAAATCCATTGACTGTAGAAATCTGATTTACAGAAAAGATAGTAGTGTAAGACACAAAGCAGACACTAGATATTAAATGCAAACAGCCCAATGACAAATGCAAACATACTCTTCTTCAATAATTGCAAAAAGTTAATAAAATTAATGTCAGACATGGGCCTTTGTGGTACTCAGAAATCTAAGATAGCTCGCAGTATTCCTGTCTATATACAAAGGTATAGAGCCTTTGTGTAATTCCCTCCCTGAGTATAGGCAGACCTATAAACATAAAGGATGTCACACTCATACACAGATTATTCTATGTGGCAAAGATGAAAGAATTTTGTTATAATAAAGGTCGATAAACAGATGACTGAGTTAATTAAAAGACAGATTATTCTGGATAGGCATGGCTTAAGCAGGGCAGTCCTTAAAAGAAAAAATTCCATTGGCCTTGTAGAAATAAACTCCCTGTGGAAGGGAGATGGTGTATGGAGGGAACCAAATGACATAGGGCCTTTAGGATGGCCTCTAAGAGCTAAAGGTGGTTCTTGAAGACAGGAAGTAAACAGGAAATCAAATCTCAAATTGCAATAAATTCTATTAATAACCTGTGAACTTAGAAGACCTTGAGCCTCAGGTGAGATCATAGCCTTAGCCAGTGCTTTTTAAAAAATTTTTATATTTTTTTAAAAATTTTATATATTTCTGTATGTGTATGAATGTACTGTCTGCGTGCAGGTCTGTGCACCTGTGTCGTGCAATGCCGCGGAGGTCAGAAGACGGTCTCGGATTCCCCTGGAACTGGAGTTCTCCTGGAATTGGAGTTTCAGACGCTTTGATTTCAGCCTAGTGTGACCCCAAAGAAAGACCCTGATTAATGGACCAGGTGTTGTAATCTTCCACCAATGTGATGGCATTAGAAGCTGAGTCATTTAGTAGGTGATAAGGTCACAAGAATGGAACTCTCATGAGTGGGATTATTGTTCTCATGATAAAATGAATCACCTCTATCACTTCTTTGTCTTTTGGGTAGTTCCAGGTCAGCTGGGGCTACAGGGAGACCCTGTCTTAAAAAACACCAAAACCAAATAATATGAAAAGATGACCAATCTTGATACTAATCAGCAAATGTCTCACAAAACAATCATGTTTCCCATTAAAATTTCAATGAGACTGCTAATATATTGTTGAGGATAAAAGGAAATGGATACTGTCATACGTTGCTGATGGTATATAAATTGGAACCACTCTGAAGGCCAACTTGGCAGAAGTATTATGAATATAACTGTGCATTACATGTGGAAAAAACTTTTTTGATTTTTTATATATACGAGTGTTATACCTCCATGTATGTAAGTGCGCTGGTGTTGTACAATGCCCACGGAGTCCAGAAGGGGTGTGTCGGACCCCCTGAAACTGGAGTTAAAGACAGTTCTTAGCTGGAATATTGGGTTCTGGGAACCAAACCCAGGTACTCTGTAAGAGCAGCTAGTGATCTTAACCACTGAGCCATCTCTCAAGCCTCAATAGATACATATATACTTAGTGATATAAATCTAGGAATGTGATTTTATTCCAGACTTAAATCAATTAGCACCTAACTGTTCCTTGGCTACAATGATTGATTCAGAATTCTGTGGATAACAAAGTGATTCCATCTCAGAACATTTTCTGCAAATTCTGAATGGGATATAATTTCCCTTTTTTACTCATGAAAAATGAAATGCTGGAAGCTGCTAATTACTATTTTAGGATCACAGGGAGATAGGGTGCCATGATTTGGTAGTCTTGTCATAACCAGCCATGCCTCTGATGTGGTTAATTACATGATCCATTAAAGTTTCTACTTTGTTTAAACCAGTTTGAGTTTTCTGTTACTTGCAGTTGGACACATAGGTTCCCCCACCCCAGATAATTCTTCTATGTAGCCCAGCCTGTTCTCAAACTTGTGATACCTCTGTCTCAGCCTTCTGAAATTTGGGATAATGGGTATGTGCTATCATGCCCAGCTAATTGAAAGAATCCTTATTGATCCAATAATCCTGACCAATCTCATTTACCAGGGCCTGTGACAGATTCTCCTGATATTTTAACCTCTGTTGTATGCTTTCTTATATTTTAGAGGTTAAAAGCTCAAACTTCTATTTCTCACTTTTTCTAGCAGCATGAGTTTTATATATGACTTAAGCTCTAACCAGAACTAGCTTAAGAATTGAATTTGGATGTGAGTTAACTGGGTTAAGTTAAGAGCTAAGGAGCAGATCTTAAGGTCATTCAGTGGTGCGGGATATGGCAGAGATGGAGCAGTTTGGGGATGTATTGCTAGGGTGGCAGTTGCCCTGGTTGGCAAGAGTAACAGCTGCTTGGGTGGCTCAAGCTCTAAAATCTGCTTGGGTGCAGAAAATCTGCTTGGGTGCAGATTTTAGAGCATTCCTGAAACCTCTATCCTACTGACGATTTTTCTCTATCCCTACTGACAATTCTGTAAATCATTTAAATACCACAAATATTTTTATGCTAAAATTAGCTAGAGAAGATTCTGTTCTTTGAAAATAAACTCTGATCAGATAGGAGGAGACTCCAAACCTTTGACAGTATGTTCAGAGTTGTGAAAGTCAGATTATGTGTCAGACATAAAACAAATGCTAAAAAATGTGTTTATTTCTAGATGTTCACAGTTACTTCTACCCCTGCCCCTAAAACTGAGTCTGTTTTTTTAATGCCCTGTCTAGACAACTCCTAATCTGGGCTGGTATCCTATAATAGTCTCCGTACAGTTTAATGTCATTCTTCTTTTGCTGACATTTTCCATCAACTCCACCTTCAATAATAGGCTTCTTGATTGAGGCACATCTATTATTGTTACCAGCAAAGAGAATTATTATAGAGGTCAGAGGATTCAGTAAGCTGTCTCTGAAATTTCAATGTTTCCAAGCATTGATCAGACTCTCAAATTTCAGCTCTGTTTGACTAGCAAAGATGATACCAAATAGTAATTTCCAGGAAACACCAATCCAAAAATCTTAGTAAATGAGTCATGCAGACAAAATTTTCCTTGCCAGAAATTCAGCATTTGATTATACTTTCAATTTAGCTTTTGCTTCTTTGTACTCCCAGCATAGGTCAGGACATGTACTGGATAGTCAATAAATATAACCTAGAGAAATGAATTTTGTGGCAGCTATGTATTCTAGGATGATGGTTTTGCTGAGAAAACAAATGGTTTCAGCTAGACAGAGCCAGACTCAGGATTCAGCCAACGTATCCAGGCTTAAAATGCAGTTGGAAGAGGAGGCTATGAGATAGAGGGGTTATTTTGATAGATAGCCCCAATAAAAGCCCATTATTCATTCAGCAAACATTTACTAATTGCCAGCCACAAAATGCTGATGCTGTAGAAATGAAAAAAGGCATAATTCTTCTTACAAATTTAGTCCAGTCCTGGGATACACATAGTAAACAGTTAATTCCAATTCATGGTGATCAATAATGAGAATCATGTAGTGCAGTGGGTTTAAGGCAAGCATGGCAGTTTGCAACTCAAGAGGCTATGGCAGAGGGAGTCATGCAAGTACGAGGTCATCTTGGGCAGCATAGTGAGTTCCAGGCCAACCTGAGCTACAGAGTGAGATGCTTTCTCACCATTCTCCCCACCCAAAAGAATTTAAAGATTAGCCAAACTTCATGTAGGCTCTGAGTCTTCTACTAGGCCCACCTATGTACTTTCTTATAAAATGCAGTTTTAGGAAAAAAAAAATCCTCCTAAGTCAATTTAGCAGGAAGCCCCAATTCTCACTATCTGATCTCCTTCAATATCTGATAATGCTTATCATTCTCCACCATTGTCAGGTAATGTCTAATCTGGGGATGTCTTCAGCAAAAATCCTATTAGGCCAGTTAGCCAGAATATCCTCTTACTTCTGATGTCTTTTAGTTATCCATCTATCTATCTCTCTATCTATCTATCTATTATCTATCTATCTATCTATCTATCTATCTATCTATCTATCTATCTATCTATCTATCTATGTATCTATCTAATCTATCATCTTCTATCATCTATCCATCTGTCACATATCTATCATCCTTTCTTCCTTTCTTTCTTCCTTCCTTCCTTTCTTTCTTTCTTTCTTTCTTTCTTTCTTTCTTTCTTTCTTTCTTTCTTTCTTTCTTTCTTTCTTTCTTTTTTTTCTTTCCTGTGTGTATGTGTGTTCATGCCACTGTGGAGGTCATAGGACAACTTTTGGGAGTGGGTTCTCTCCTTCCATCATGTGGGGTCCTGGAGATGGAACTCAGATCATCAGCAGTATGCACCTTTATCTACTGAGCTATCTCACCAGTCCCTGTCTTAGAAGTTTTTCTATGCACTGACCCTACACTGCTCTTTTGCAATATATTTACCCCTTCTTCGTGCTGTATTCAGAGTTGAACACAATTTCTCCCACTTCAAAATCCTATTTGGTTGTCATTATACCTGTAGGGATGATCCTGAATAAAATCTACCTTACTCTGTCTTAACGTGGATTGTTAAACCTTCTTTAACAGAACCCCTAATTCTACCTTCAGGAGTCAAAAAGCTAGAGAACACATGAGGCTAGAGCTAGATGGTCTGGTAGTGTACTGTTTGGTAATGTTATGCCATTCACTTAGGGCAATACTGGATATAGACAGATTGTCTGTGGCACTATAATGGCACCATGAAAAAAGGGCAAAAATATGTTTTTCTCTTTTTTGAAACAGGTGTTCACCATAGCCCCAGCTGGCCTGAAATTTGACTGGGCCAGCCTAAATCCCAAAGAGATTGGCCAACCTCTGTCTCCTGAGTGTGGGGATATTAAAAGTGTGCACCACCATGCCCAGCCAGGGAATTTTTAAAATTTAATTTATTTATTTGAGAATTTCATACATATAAATATATAAAAAAATATACATGCCTACTCAAATTCACCCCTCCAATTTTTCCCAGATACTCCCATAGTGTCCCTCTCCCCAACTTCATGTCTTTTTTTTTCCTTTGTCTTTTTGAGATAGGGTCTCCCTGCAGCCCCAGCTGTCCTGGAACTCACTTTGTAGACCAAGCTGGCCTTGAACTCACAGAGATCCTCCTGCCTCTGCCTCCCAAGTACTGGGATTGAAAGGCTGCACCACACTGCCTGGCCATGTCTTTTTTTTTTTTTAATCCAGTGATGCTTATATGCACATGGGCGTGGAGTCATCCACTGGAGAATAGGCAGTCTACCAGGATCCACACTCAACAGCAAACAGCTCCTCAGCTAGGGGTGAGGCCTCACTTGCCCCTCCCCCATCCATGCTGCAGTGTTGAGTGGCTTAATCTTTTTCAAGTCTTGTACAGGTAGCCACATAAACTCTTTCTTTAAAAAATATTTTTAGGAAGCCTATAAAATATGCATATGGCTTTTCCCAACATCCTTACTGTTAGTTATCCTTCCTCAAACTCCTTTTTTGCCCCCCCCTTATTCCAAAAGGGAAATCAACTTTATGTAAAACATGGGAAAATCTGAAATTAGTTAGATTTTGTTCTGTTTATTTTGCAGCTTGGTATCATTTTATTTTGAATGACAGGCTGTAGAAATTTGGAGATATATTTTTGTAAAATGTATGTAATTTGAAAAAGCATACACATATATAAGAATACACAAAACATAAATGAACATGCAACTACCACTTTTTGTCCAGGATCCCAGGAGCACCCTCTTGGATGGCAACTTTCTTGAATTGCCATGGTCTGTTCTAAGCATAGAAAGTCTTAACTCCCGGGCTGGAGAGATAGCTTAGTGGCTAAGAGCGCCGACCGCTCTTGCAGAGGACCCGGGTTCGATCTCCAGCACCCACATGGCGGCTGAGAACCGTCTGTAACTCCAATTCCAGGAGAACTCCAGTTCCAGAGGAATCTGAGCCCTCTTCTGACCTCTGCGGCATTGCACAGCACGGGTGCACAAACCTACATGCAGACAGTACATTCATACACATAAAAAATAAATAAATAAATAAAAATTAAAATGTTAAAAAAAAAAGAAAGTCTCAACTCCCAGGAAGCACATTTCAGTTTTCTATGATTGGCACAGACAACTGAGGGAGAGGAATGCAAAACACACATGGTATTAGCAAAAGGAATCGAAAATCGCACAGTTATTAGTGTGAAATGGATGTGGTATAGATTATTTTCCTTCTATGTTTCTTTGGCTGTTTTTCCCCTGACACATGATATTGACAACCATGATTTCTGGTTGACAAGAGTGGATCATCCATCACTGCATCACTCCTACAAAAATCATTAATTGTCTGTTTTTACCTTTTCTTATGGATCAATTGTGGTTCATATTGGATTAGTGCTAATTTAACCTTGAACATTCTTTTTATTGCTATATACTTTTATTGAATTTTGTGCATTTCATACATTTTGTGCAGTTCATACATTTTAATATTTAGACTCTCCTCCCTTATCTGTACCCTGCCACAGCCTACCCACCAGGATTCATGCATTCTGTCATACATGTTAAGACCTATCAAGTCAACTTTATGTACCCAGATGCCCGTCTGTGAGTTCATTCACTGGAGTCTGTTCACCCTATCTAGTGTCACTCTCTTATCTGTCTAGTGTCACCCAGCAGTGATTAGCTGCCAATAATTCCTCTGCTAAAGTTTCTTGACCACAAGGAAACAGTCTTCCAGGTTTCTGAGAACTTGCTCATATGAACTTAGAGCAATGGTGACAGCATTTGTAAGACTGAATCAGACAAAAATTCAGCATAGAACTGAGGAAATGTGCAGGAGAGCCCAAGCTTGAACATTCTTAATATTGTGAGCATGTGCATTAGTTTGGTAGTGTTGTCATAACAACATCACAGAGGGTGTGGCTTAAACAATAGAAATATCTGCTTACAGTTCTAGAGATTAGAAGTTCAAGATCAAGGAGCTAGCAGGTTTGGTTTCTTCTGAAGTCTTTCTCCTTGGCTTGTAAATGGTTTGCTTCTTGCTATTTCCTCATATCATTTTCCCTTTGTGCTTATGCATCTATGATATGATTTGCATGACCAAATTTCTTCTTCTTATAAGTTCAATTGGACATATTGAGTTAGGGTGCAACTGAATGTCTTCGTCTTCATCATTTCTTTAAGGCCCCATCTCCAAATGAAGCCACATTCTGAGATACTGAGAGTTAGGACTTCAACACATGAATATCAGGGGGACACAATTTAGACAATAGCATCATGTTTTATAAAAATTAAGATAATAAATATGAGAACTATAGCATACCATTACAAAAAAATCACTGAAAAAAGGACAAACCATTGCTTTATCTTGATGACAGAGGACAAACACAACTGGATTAGAGAGATAAATAACCCAAACAGAAGACACTACATAATATAGAAAAAAACACATCAGTAGGCATGAGAGAGAAGGGCATTAAAGGCATATATGGATACTGAACGTCACAAGTCCAAGATGAGATTTGTAGATATTCTGTATCAGTCAAAAGTTCCCCCAAAGATGACTATGCTCAGCTGAAAATAGCGAACACTTGAGTATAGGACACAAACACAAGGAAATGCTTGTTTTCTTGATGGCTCTGTGGAATGAACTAAAACTATATTCCCAGATTCTGAGGTTGTCACCAAAATGTCCTGTACAGGTGAAATCTTGACAATAATTATGTTGGTCCCTCATACTGTAGATCTCATCCTATAAATCTAAGCAGGAATCATATGCTTGACATTTTAGCAATGAATGCATTGCATTACATCAAGAAAAAAGGATGGTGCTCCTAAATATTTGATACTTTGATCTGGAAATTGGAGTTTGAGAATATCTTTTTAAAATTTCTATGATGATATTGGGGCTGGAGAGATGGCCTAGTGGTTAAGAGCACCGACTGCTCTTGCAGAGGACCCGGGTTCGATCCCCAGCACCCACATGGAGGCTGAGAACTGTCTTTAACTCCAGTTCCAGGGGAATCTGACACCCTCTTTTGACCTCTACAGCATTGCATGACACAGGTGCACAAACCTACATGCAGACAGTACATTAACACACATAAGAAATAAATAAAAAATTAAAAAGACTTTCGATTAAAAAATTTCTATGATGATATTAATAAAATCACAAACACAAGCTGGGCATGGTGTGGCACACACCTTTAATCCTAGCACTTGGGAGGCAGAGGCAGGGGGATCTCTGTGAGTTCAAGGCCAGCCTGGTCTACAGAGTGAGTTCCTGGGGCTGCACGGAGACCTTGTCTGAAAAAGACAAAAATAAATCACAAACACAAAACAATACACACTAGATTTTTCATCTATTTGTGCACTTATTAGATATTATAAATATAAATTCTGGATCATTCGATTCAGTCTATAAACTTTTTATTGTTGGGAAATATACACTATCTGCTCAATTTTGATAGGATGAAAACAATGTATCGGTCAAATGCCATACACACTGGGTATAGAACTCTGCTAAAAACAGATCTGTTTGGCTTACTTATTTTCATGATGAAAGTTAGAGGTCATTTTTCAGTTTATTTGAAACATACAGAAGCACACCATAAGATTTAAAAATATCTATCGCTGTCATCAACAATAAAAAATTTTAATGCTAGTCATAAAAACAAAATTTCTGTGTAACTAGAGGAGAAAAATGTCTTCCTCTAATTTGGAGTAGATTGAGAAAGAAAGAGATATAAATAAAGGATTATAGTAAGACAGAAGTTTATAAGATATTCCCCAAATGGATCAGTTTTAAATTTTTTTATTGTTATTAAATGTTTTCATACATCATACATCATTTTTCAGTCCAATTAGACTGAATTCCCTTTCCATGCTTCCCACCCCCACCCAAGTTCATGCACTCTGCCATACATGTCTTACATCTTTTTCTGAGTCTTTCCAAAGCTTTTTTCAAAGCAGAGGATTATTGTTTTGGGGAGAACTTCACTGTTTCAGTCTGTTTTTTCCAAGTTCTTTTGTTGTTGTTCCCTCCAACTTGTATTGCTTCAATATATATGTCTCAACTAAAAATTATGTCATCTGAAAACAAACTGTATGTTATTTCCAAATCATATTTCAGGATTCACATTTTTACCTTTTGATTTTATATTATTCTAAAATATGCATACATACCCTCCACTCATATACCAAAAATTAAAGGATTCACATTATAAGAGCACAGTTTCTTTCAGATAATGAAGAACATAACATTAATGTTGCTCAGTTTGCTTTACAACTAGATACTCTAGGTACTTGGTGCTAGCATCCACTGAAGAGGGATACCATTTGTTGTTTTTTTTCTGGGACTGTGTTTCTTCACTTAACATAATATTTTTTCTCACTTTTTTGATTTTATATTACTTTAAAATATGCATATATACCCTTCACCCATATACCAAAAATTCCAAAATCTGAAAATAAGTGGTAGATTAATTCTTGAACATGTTAAGTGATTCATAATATAAGAGCACAGTTGTTTTCAGATCATGAGGAATATAACATTAACATTGCTCAGTTTGCCTTACAACTAGGTACTTGGTGCTAGCATCGACAGATGAGGGATATCATTTGTCATTTGTTTTTCTGGGACTGTGTTACTTCACTTAACATAATATCTTCTAGTTCCATCCATTTATGTGCAAAGTTCATGATGTCATCTTTCTTTACTGCTGCATAGAACTCCATTGTGTAGATGTACCACATTTTCTCTATCCACTGATCAGTTGAGGGGCACTTGGGTTGGTTCCAGCTCTTTGTTATTGTGAAGAGAGCTGCAATAAACATGGCTGTGCATGTATCTCTGTGGTAAGATGAGTCTTATGGGTACATACCCAGGAGTGGTATGGCTGGGTCAGGTGGCAAGTTCATTCCAGGTCTTCCAGGGGTTCTCCACACTGCTTTCCATAGTGGTTGTACGAGTTTACATTCCCACCAGCAGTGGATGAGTGTTCCCCTTTCCCCACAACCTCTCCAGCACTTGGTATCAAGATGATACTGACTTGTTCGTTATAGTCTTTGATTTCTTTGAATATGTCTGAAATTGTTCCTCTAAGATCTGTGTCCTGGGCCATCCCCAGGGGCATCTCACTGTAGGAATCTCCCACAGGGTTGGTAGAGCTTGGCGTGGGATTTTCCTGCACCTTTCCCATGTTGTCCCTTCATAGTGTCCCTGGTATATGGGTTTCTCTTTGCCTGTATTCCAATGCAAATCCCAAACGCCTCTTCACTGTGTTGGAGGCTTTCTTTGCTTGCCTTCTTCAGATGACTTTGTTGTTTGTTTGATTTGTTTTTCTCCTTGTTTATGGGGTTTTGACTTGTCTAAGTTTTAGGCTTTCTATTGGAAGTCTAACTCACTCTTCCCTTTCTGTTCTGAAGGTTCTCAAAAGAATCCACTTGGACACTCCTTGTGATTCAGGTGGTCCTGGGAAATCCCTGATCTAAGCTCTGTGCACTCCAATATCATCTTTCTTTACAGCTGCATAGAAGTCCATGAACATAATATCTTCTAGTTCCATTCATTTACCTACAAATTTCATGATGTCATCTTTCTTTTTTTGGTCTTTTCAAGACAGGATCTCTCTGTAGCCCCAGCTGCCCTGGAACTCGCTCTGTAGACCAGGCTGGCCTTGAACTCACAAAGATCCACCTGCCTCTGCCTTGCAAGTGCTAGGATTAAAGGTGTGCGCCACCACACCCAGCTGACATAATCTTTCTTTATCACTGCATATAACTCCATTATGTAGATGAACCACATTTTCTCTAGCCACTTGTTGGTTGAGGGACACTTGGTTGGTTTCAGCTATTGTGAAGAGAGCTGCAATAAACATGGCTGTGCTTGTATCTCTGCAGTAGGATGAGTCTTGTGGGTATATACCCAGGAGTGGTATGACTGGGTCAGGTGGTGGGCTCATTTTGAGTCTTTTAAGGATTCTCCACACTGCTTTCTATAGTGGTTGTATGAGTTTACATTCCTACCAGCAGTGGATGAGTGTTCCACTTTCCCAAAACCTCTCCAGCATTTGGAATTATTTGTTTTCATAATCCTAGCCAGCCTTATTGGAGTGAAATAATTTCCTTAATTATTAGCAATGTTTAACACTTTTTAAGATGTTTCTTGGCCATCTCTATTTCCTCACTTGTGAAGTCTCTGTCCAGCCCTTTACTCCATCTTTTGAGTGAGTCATTTGTTTTCTTACTTCTTTGTTATTCTGAGTATTTTATATATTCTAGAAGTTAATGCTCTGTCAGATATATCAGCAGTGAAGGTTTCCTCCCATTCTGTGGATTTTCTCTTCACTTCCTTGATTATTTCTTTTACTGTAAAAAAGCTTTTGACTTTATTTTTTTTTTTTTTTTTTAAATTAATTTTTATTGATGCTTTTGTGCATTTCATACTTTTTTCCAATTCAGTTCAGAGGCTTATTTCCTTTTCCTCCCCCCACCCCCACACCCATCCCAGAACATGCATTCTGCCATAAACTGTTCCTGCATCTTTCTCTCAGTTTTTTTTTTTTTTCATTTTAAGCTTAAGTGATAATCATGAGTACAGCATCCTTCATGCAAAACCACTAGCAGGCTGTTGTGCCGCAGACACCTACAGCCCACTTATCCAGTGGGGGGTTGACAGGTTGTTTTTTCAGATCAAGTTGCATCAAATTGAGTGTCCAGACTACATGCGTAGCTTTCACCTTCACCTCACAATCGCATGCCCTATACACTCTACCACGCCCCCTCTCCGCAGTTGTTCCCTAAGGCTATAAAAAGGGGCACAGGTGGATGATCAGTTAAAACAAGTCCACTTCTCTCTGGAGCTGTGACTTGGACTCTGGTCAATTCTGGCATGTTTCTTTCATGGCTGACAGTTGTCAGAGAATAACCTTTTCGATCCTACACTAATGAAGCACAAGGCAATAAGATTTATTGGTATTAGTAAGGCAGGCACTAATAGGTTATGGTAAGGTTACTTTAGCATAGACACATTTTGGATATGTTAATGCCATGAAATTACAATTTTCCCCTCCTGTTATTATATGACAGGGTCTTAACTGTGGGCTTATAATACATTAACACTAGAGGATATGTAAGCTTGGCATCAGCCATGGGTTATTTCTCAAGGGGAGAGCCAATATTAGAATTTGGGATATACAGGCACATGGCTGCCTACTGTTGGCACAGCTATTTCCAGGCAGGTGAGGTGTTAGGCTGTGGGGTCCCATTTGTCAATTGTGTGACCTTATTTCCTGCCAAGCTGGCTTCTGATTTAGAACAGTTTTCTCTTTATGCCATGTCTTTGTAGGTTGCTGCCAAAAGTTTTCTTTATCACCTTCAAGAGATATTTGGGTTTCAAGGTGAGGTCTTGATCCAATTTGAGGTTTTGATTTTTGTACAGGAGTGAGAGGTTAGGGGTTAATTTATTCTTAAAAATCACCAAGTAGTATATCCATTTTGCCAACAAAGTTTGCTGAAGATGCTTTCTTCCCCATCTGAGTCTTTTGGCCCCTTTGTTAAATATGAGGTAGCTGAAATTGTCATTCGTGTCTCAAGTTCAGGATTTCAATTTTTCCTTGTCATATCCTATTTGTTTTTACAGTCTGTTTTTGTGGCCAGTACCAGGCTGTGTTTTATGAACTATAGCCCTGTAAGTTATAGTTTGAAGTTGGTAATAGAGATCCCTCCTGTATTGCTCTTTTCCCTCAGGGTTGCTTTGGCTATCTGGGGTCTTTTGCTCTTCCACATGAAATTGAGGGTTATTTTTCCAAGCTTGTGAAGAAACTCTTGGGGGTTTTCAATGTAGATTGTGTAATCTGTTTATAAGTTTGGGTAGAACGGACATTTTTACATATTAATTTTTCCAATCATAAGCATGGAATTCTTTCTTCAATCTCTTCTTCAGGGTTTAAAATTTTTTTGTAGAGATTCTTTGGTGTCTTTGGTTGGGTTGTTCCTACGTATTCTTATTGTTTTTGAGGCTATTGTTGAGTGGGAAGGTCTCTTTGTATTGCATTCCCGTTTGCTTGTTGTTGGTATAAAGAAAGGCTACTGATTTTTTTAGGTTAATTTTGTATCCTGCCACTTTACTGAAACTCATTTGTTTTTGTCTAGGGTATTAATTCCGCAGTTATGCTTTTATTAATTTCTCTTTCTAGGTGCTTGGGGATAGTTGCTCCTCTCCTTTGTCCTTGGAATTTCTTTGAATATTCTCTTAAGGGTTGGTGTTTTGGACACATATTCTATTGTCTTGTTTATGTCAGGAAAGATTTTTCTTTCTCTTTCAACTATAATTGAAATTTTTGCTGGGTATAGTAACGTGGGTTGGCATCTATAGTTGTTTGGTACTGGGAATACTTTGGCTCATATTCTTCTTGTCTTCATAGTTTGCACTGAAAAGTCATCTGTAATTCTGTTGGGTTTCCCCTTATATGTAACTTGTTTTTCTCTTGTGGCTTTTCAGTATTTTGTCTTTATTTTTTTTTTTTTTTTTTTTTTTTTTTTTTTTTCTGATCTTGTATTTTTGGTGTTCTATGTGCTTCTTGTATTTGTATGGGTTTGTCTTATTTTAGTTTGGGGCAATTTTCATCTATTATTCTGTTGAAGATCTGATAAATACATTGTTCTGGGATTCTTCTCCTTCTTCTATACCTATGATGTGGAGGTTTGGTCTTTTCATAGTGTCCCACATTTTCTGATTGCTCCACTCTTGTTTTATTTTAAAGTTTTCATAATCTTTACTTGACCATTTTAATTTTTCTATGTTATCTTCTAGGAATGATAGTCTTTCTTCTGCTTCCTCCATTCTGTTTCTGAGGCTTTTTCCCATCTTTTTTTTTTGATTTTTTTTTTTTTTTTTTTTTTCTTTTTTTTTTTTTTTATTTATTTATTTCACTTCTCTTTGAGCTCTCTCAATCTCTTCTTGTAGCTCCTTGCTTCACTGGTTGTCTTCCTTTTCATTTCAGCATGAGATCTTTTCAGTGTTTCCACTTCCTTATGGAGTTTGTCATTCTCTCCCTCTAGTCTTTCTGGAGTTTGTCATTCTCTCCCTCTTGGTCCTTCCTGAGTTTTTCATTCTCTCCCCTTAGTTCTCTGCTTTATTCTTCATAGTTTTTGATTTGTTTGAATATGTCTATGATTGTTCTTCTAAGATCTGTGTCCTGGGCTACCTCCAGGGAGATCTCATTGTAGGAATCTTCTATAAGGTTGGTAGAGTTTGGTGTGGAATTATTCTGTGCTTTTTCCCAATGTTGTTCTTTCAATTGTGTTTTTGGCATATGGGTGTTGTTTTTTTTGTTTTGTATTCTGATGTGAATCTCAAATGTTTCTTCCACTGTGTTGAAGGCTTGCTTTGCTTGCTTTCCATCAGACACCTTCATTGTTTCTCCTTGTTAATGGAATGTTGACTTGTCTAGGTTTCGAGCTTTCATTTTGTGGTTATATAGTTGAAGGTGTAACTCTTTCCTTTTGCTGTTTGAAGGTTCTCAAAAACAGGTAGGTAACCCAACTGGGTCAGTTACTTTTGAGAAAAGGGTAGTCGGTGGATGGGTTGTTTACTGGCCGTAGGGAGCCTGGTACTTGTAATACTTAGGGTAGGTCATTGTCTAACATCTGCGTGGGTCATGGGATACCACCTGATCTCTATGGCACCTGTGCTCACAGTCTGATGTGAGTCACTCTCTGCTTCGTGCTGCGCAGTTCTCTAGGTTGGTTTTGGGGCATCGGTGTGTTCAAGTTGTGCTCAGGTTCCCTGTTTCTTTTATGGCCTTGAGCCTGGAATCACTACTGTAGTCCCACTTGGACACTAGCTCTGAAATTCCAGTGGGGGGGTGAGGGTGGGGAGGTACCCCTGACCTCTATGCACCCAAGTCCCCATGTGAGTACAGGCATACCTGTGTTCTGGCTGGCTGGGTACCTTCACCTACACAGTTGCACATGCTGGATGAATAATCTGCCTGGCTGAAGTGCCAGGCCTCTAATCCACCAGGCTGAAGCAGTGGGGTTCTGATCACACTGGCTGAAGCCCTGGGCTTCTCTGTACCTGCCCCTGTGGCTTTAGCCCACCTGTGCTCTGGCTGGCCTGGCTGAAGCCCCCAAACTCTATGTGCTTGAGTCACAGGCCTACCTGTGTTCTGGCTGGCTTGCAAATGCAACAGTTTTAAAGACTCCATGAAACCTAGAAAAGGTAGACTGACTGCCTTTACTGTTCTATGTTCCAAACAGTTCACAACAAACAATTATTTGGTATAGCATGACTCACTCTTTGGGAAATAGGATTGCTTTAGTACTAAAGGTGAATAGTTACCAGTAAAATGTAGCAACATCCAATAGGGCTTTCTAACTTTTTTACATGGAGACCAATGTATTTGGAACTTTACATATTCAAATCACCTCTGTAATTTAGAACCATTTTTATTTTCCTTAGGAATTTAACTTGTGATAATAACCAATTTTCTGTGGTAGTTAAAAATCAAGTAGTTATCCATAACCTATATGATAAATTTACAGATGAAGTAGGCCTAATTGAAAATAGCTAGTCTGTCAAGAAAACAACTCTCTAGACACAAAGTGGCTGATGTCCTCAAGAAAAATTTAAAAAAAAATTATAACAATAACAAACCAAAAGAAAAAGAAATTTAAAAATCTGTTTCTAGTAAATAAAATCCTAAGAATTCAGATCTCTAACCTTTTCTTCTATTGTTGAGAAGTTATTTAGGTTAATGTCATCATAAGTGCAGAACTGTAGATCCAAATCAATTTTACTTTACACTATTCTTAATTTAATATTTGTATGAATTTTGGCATTATTTATATGATACAGTTTGATAGTATCCACACCTCCTCCCACTGTCCCCTGCCTAATTTGATGTTCTCTCATATGTATATACATATATCACAGCTTATAGAGTCTGATTTGTGTCCACTAATGTCCTTCAGTTTGGGTACATCCACTGGGCCCACTGAGAGTCCCACCCCTGTAAGACACTATCTTTCCCCCTCTCAGCAGCCATCAATTGCCAAAAGTTTTTTAGGTTGGCTTGGGGTTTCTTACCTACTTCCTCATGTCTAGGGTAGGATTTTGTCTGATTTGAGCTTGCACAGGACTTGTGTATGCTGTCACCACTGGTGAGAGTTCATATGTGTAAGTGACCAGCTATCTGGAATACTTGGTTTCCACCACCTCTGGTTCTTCAGTTATTCTGCCTCCTCTTTCACAATGACCCCTGAGCCTTGAGAGGCAGAAGTTTTAAGAAAGCATCCTGTTCAGAGATAAGTATGCTGTGGCTTCTTGTTCTCTGCACATTGTCCAATTGTGGGTTTCCGTGTGAATCACCATCTGATGTATAAGGAAACTTCTCTGGTGAGACTTGAAAGATGAGTTCGTTCTATGTATAGAGGTTGCATGGAAGATAACTACACTATTTTTTGAGTCAGGGTCCCATTCCGCAGCCCAATATGTCCTAGAACATGATATAGTAGCTCAGAGTGGTTTCAAACTTGTGATACCCCTGTTTCAACCTTTCAGGTGCTGGGATGGCAGCCCCCAGGCCATATATGACTGTTATATTTTGTCCTATGTAGTTTTACTATTGTGTAAAAGGGAAAAAAACTACAGGTGGTTCAGAGCATTATCAGAAAAGAAGTTCCATGCACAGTGATACATGTCTGTAAACCAAGCACTTGGAAGCTAAAACGGGAAGATTGCTGTGAATTTGAGGCCAGTCAGGATTACCTAGAATCAAAAAAAACAGAAGAGTTAAAAATATTCTATTCACCCCAGGAGTTCCCAGCTTGGGCTCCAGACAGGTGCACGGATCGTGGAGGTACCAAGGAAGGCAAGGCGAACTTTGGCTCAGTGCCTACCAAGCCGCACAAATTCCACCCCCCCCATCAACCTGGTGGAGATGTGGTGCAAGAGGAGACCTGAACAGGTGCAAGCACTGTAGTGATTATAGTGATCTGTACAGCCAAACCTGTAGGTGCCAGATTACCAAAGAACAAATAAACAGACAATCCAGCATGCTGCAAAGACAACAAAAAAAGCAACAGGGGGAAAAGCTCATAATAAACCCCCTCAAGCAAACTCATCAAGCCCCACAGGAAGATTGCTAGCGAACGAGATCTCTGAGGAGAAGAAGCCAAGACACTGAACTTATTGGAAAGAAATTAGGGAAAATAAGGGAGAGAGATGAAAAACTCAAGAAGGACCTAGAGGGAGATAAATGAAAAACGTGGAAAGAACTAAAGAGGAGACTTGAATGCAACAGAGCTTAAATGGGTGGGACTTCCCAGGAACCTAGACCTGAACAGCAGGTCTAAGGGAGGCCGGCGCTTCACAAGGCATATGGTTGGATAAATTATATCTGGGTTTGTTTGGATAAGTTGTTTCATTGGTTTGTTGGGTAATTAAAGTCATTGTCTTGGTGTGGCTGTGGGGGTGGAGTCACTAGAGGTATAAAAGGTGTGTGAGAGGTGTAGTACCAGTTGCCGTCTTGAGCGGTAGGATGACCTCTTGGATTATTGCCAGATGCCCTTTAGAGAAGATATTGAGATGCGACTCGAGTTAATTTCCTCCCCCCACTCACGGACAAAATCCGTGGAAGAAGCAGGCGCAACGAAGTAACACTATCAGAAGGAAATTATAGGGAGGCAACAACATGTAAAAAGTAGGGTACTGTGCGCAGGAGTTTTTCTTAGAGTACAAGCAAGGTCAATATTTCGCAATTATCCAACCTTTAATGCTACCCCACGCCGCCCGTGATCAGGCAGGGGTGGGGCCCCCCGACTAGCAACGGCAAACTAGAATTGTTGAAGGACGTGGTTCCCACGAAAATGTGCGATGGACTTTGTTTAGAAGAACTTCTCAAGAGCCAGAAAAGAGGATAAGCGAGTGGAGAGGTTGAGACTGTCCAAAAAGAAATAAATAGATAAGGAAAAAATATGGAAAAAGCCTGAAACCCGCTAGACAAGTTCAACAAAAAGGTGTCCATTAAACAATGGGAAGCAGAATACATCATTAAGGGTTCATAATAAAAACTAAGTGGTGGAATTTTTAGAGCTGAAAAGGAGGCATACAAGAGCAGCTGTCTATATATCAGTGGTAGGCTAGCCATTCTGGTGATTCGGCCATTGGGATATAGGCAAAAGCGGAAAAGCCGCACATTGCCGAGGGCGAATGCTAGCAGATGAAGGGTACATACAAGTGAGGCAAAAGGTGAAGGAAATAGAAGGCAAAGAAACAATAACTTCGCCATGTCTCGGTCTCCCTTGCTGCGTCGACCGGTGATAGCAACCTCGTGTGCAGAGACGCCTCCCTACGTAGGTGGACAGGGGGATGATGCAGCTGATAGGTCGTTAGGTGTGTATCCACCGCGCGTGATGGGGATGACCCCGAAGGGAACATCCTACGATCGCGGCTGTAGAGGAGGGAAGCAGGAGGAGCTACTGTCATGCGGAGACTCATAGAATGCTCGTGAATAAGATGTTAAGTAATCAGAAAGAACTGGAATATAGGTAATGCCAAGAAGTCAGGAACATGAAAGGAGGAATGGAAAGAATATATATGGAAAGGAACTGGCCAAGGAATGGGGCCTAGAAAGGGAGAGAAATGACCAGGTTACCATTGACCAGGAAGGGATTAGAAGCTAACAGTACGCGGATGAATGTGTTAAAATGAACACTGCTCAGAAAGGTAACTGAGAAGGCGGAATATGTGTACAAATTCGCAGAATCAGGGGAATAAGTGGGACAACAACTGTGGGTAGAAAAAGAGAAATCCAGACCCTGAGAACATGTATGAGGAGGTATCGGGCTAATGGAAGGTTAGCCCACGAATGGCGAGTGGTAGCTCACAGCGGAAAGCGTGAGAGATTTGGGATTGAAAAGATTCCATAGAGTCAGGGAGTCGGGACAGTGACTAAAAGATAAACCACAGGAGGAAATGGAAAACAAGGAAAATAGAATTGTTTATTGGCATTCAAAGAGGATAAGTGAATGGAGAAAGAAGCTACTGCAGAAAGTAAGAATGGAGGACAGGCAGATACAGGACGAGTAAACAGAGGAACCGTAAAGAATAATCATAAAGTAGCAGATTAATGGAAAGGAATTTAAAAATAACTCCAAAAAGTCGGAACAACCAGGAAGTGGTGGGAACTATGAACTGGCAAGACCATACCGTCTGGCATCATCACAGGATAGGACGGAAAAAACGGAGAAGAATCTCAAAAGAGACATTAGTATTGATGCAGGATCTTCACACAGAGAAAAATAGGATGATTTATTTCCGCTTCCCCAACTAAAAATAGAACGTGGGGATTGCCGTTTTGATGCCGTAGCGTAGGCGCTCTGTTTGGTCGGTCCTCGTCTGATGAACGTCCTCTGGTAAGCGTCGGCGGCTCTTAACCCTTAGGCCCCTCTCTCCCATGCCCCGCCCGTAATTATTCCTTTAAAGAGGGTTTGCCTTACTCTTAGTCATAAAGGCTGATGAGGATCCTGATGGCCGAGAACGAAACCTATGTCAAGCTGGCTCCTAATCCTTTGGATGTTGCCAACAAAATTAGGATCGTCTAAGCAGTCCTGTTGGCTAATTCTAAATACAAATTTTTTTTACCATTAATAAAGGTATGCTTACATTAGTTAAAATAGTTGTTAAAGATCTGAAGTCATTTTAAATGTGTGTGTGTTTTAATTTTCTTGTGATATTTTCCTCTTCTCACAGGCATTTCTGAGTGGGAATATAAGAGTCACGTTTCATCTTCCATTCAGCAAGCGAATAAACAGTACCATAAAAGCTACTCGGATGCCTGTGATGTCACATTCTCGGTGTTGGTGGCAAACACTTTTCAAAAGATGAATTATGTGGTGTAAATATATGCCACAGAAAATTTGAGGAAATCTCACATGGAATCCAGTATAACTGAAAGATTTGGAGTGTTATCATCAACCCTGATGCTTTCTGACTTTCTTATCAGTTACTAAAAATACCCATCACCATTTCAAGCCATTGTCAGTGGGATACTAAAAATTCATCCAGGAAGATTAGCAACAAAGTTTAGCAACATGTTATTACCTGTGTGAACTAAGCATGTAATCTAATATGGAGGCATTGATATGGAGACCATTGGAGAATTTTTGNGTCCTGGGCTACCTCAAGGGAGATCTCATTGTAGGAATATTCTTTAAAGGTTGGTAGAGTTGGATGTGGAACATTATTCTGGCTTCCCCTGTTGTTCTTGTTGTGTTTTGGCATATGGGTTTGTTTTTTGTTCATTTCGATGTGACTCTCCCAAATGTTTCTTACTGTGTTGAAGGCCTTTGCTTTGCTTGCTTCCATCAGACACCTTCATTTTTTTCTCCTTGTTAATGGAATGTTGACTTGTCTAGGTTTCCGACTTTTATTTTGGTTATATATTAGAAGGTGTAAACTCTTCCTTTTATGTTTTGGAGGTTTTCTAAAAAAATGTAGTTAAACAACTGGTCAGTACCCTGCTATGCAATGTTCTCACTCTGACTTCATTGCCAGTCAATTCCTCTAGGTTTATTGTGGGGCTTGGTGTTGCAGGATTCAAGTTGTGTCAGGTTCCCTGTTTCTTTTATTGCCTTGAGCCCTGGAATCACTACTGTAGTCCAACCTTGGACACTAGCTATGGAAAATTCCAGTGGGGGGTGAGGGTGGGGGGGGGGGGGGGGGGGGGGGGGGGGGGGGGGGGGGGGGGCGGGGGGGGGGGGGGGGGGGGGGGGGGGGGGGAGGAGCGTACCCCTGACCTCTATGCACCCAAGTCCCCATGTGAGTACAGGCATACCTGTGTTCTGGCTGGCTGGGTACCTTCACCTACACAGTTGCACATGCTGGATGAATAATCTGCCTGGCTGAAGTGCCAGGCCTCTAATCCACCTGCGCAGCAGTGGGGTTCTGATCACACTGGCTGAAGCCCTGGGCTTCTCTGTACCTGCCCCTGTGGCTTTAGCCCACCTGTGCTCTGGCTGGCCTGGCTGAAGCCCCCAAACTCTATGTGCTGGAGTCACAGGCCTACCTGTGTTCTGGCTGGCTTGCAAATGCAACAGTTTTAAAGACTCCCTGAAACCTAGAAAAGGTAGGACTGACTTGCCTTTCCACGGTTCATGTTCCAAACAGTGCATCAACAATAATTATGTGGTATAGCATGCCTACTCGTGGAAATAGGACTGCTTTGAGTACTAAAGGTGAATAGTTCCCAGTAAAAATGTAGCAACATCCAAGAGGGCTGGCTAACTGGTTTCATGGAGACCAAGGTTATGGGGAAAGTTACATATCAAATCACCTCTGTAATTTTAGAACCATTTTATCTTTCCTTAGGAATTTAACTTGTGATAATAACCAATTTTCTGTGGTAGTTAAAAATCAAGTAGTTATCCATAACCTATATGATAAATTTACAGATGAAGTAGGCCTAATTGAAAATAGCTAGTCTGTCAAGAAAACAACTCTCTAGACACAAAGTGGCTGATGTCCTCAGAAATTTAAAAATCTAATAAACCAAATCAACAAACCAAAAAAGAAAAAGAAATTTAAAAATCTGTTTCTAGTAAATAAAATCCTAAGAATTCAGATCTCTAACCTTTTCTTCTATTGTTGAGAAGTTATTTAGGTTAATGTCATCATAAGTGCAGAACTGTAGATCCAAATCAATTTTACTTTACACTATTCTTAATTTAATATTTTATCGAATTTTTGCAATTTTATATGATACAGTTTGATAGTATCCACACCTCCTCCCACTGTCCCCTGCCTAATTTGATGTTCTCTCATATGTATATACATATATCACAGCTTATAGAGTCTGATTTGTGTCCACCTAAGCATCCAGTTTGGTTCCACCACTGGGCCCACTGAGAGTCCCACCCCTGTAAGACACTATCTTTCCCCCACTCCCAGCATCCATCAACTGCCAACAAAGTTTTTTAGGTTTGGCTTGGGGGGTTTTTTAACCACTTCCTTCATTTCTAGGGTAGGATTTGCCTGATTTGAGCTTGACAGGTCTTGTGTATGATGTCACCACTGGTGATGGAAGTTCATTATGTGTTAAAGTGGCTTCAGTATCTGGATACTTGGGTTTCCCCCCTACCTCTGCGTTCTTCAGTTATTCTGTCTCTTCTTTCCACACTGGACCCCTGAGCCTTGAGACGGCAGAAGTTTTAAGAAAGGCATCCTGTTCAGAGATAATAGTATGCTGTGGCTTCTTGTTCTCTGCTACATTGTCCAATTGTGGGTTTCCGTGTGAATCACCATCTGATGTATAAGGAAACTTCCTGATGAGACTTAGAAAGATGAGTTCGGTTTCTATGTATAGAGTTGCATGGGAAGATAACTACAACTACACTATTTTTTGAGTCAGGGTCCCATTCCGCAGCCCAATATGTCCTAGAACATGATATAGTAGCTCAGGATGGTTTCACAAACGTACTGTGAGAAAATACAAAACCCTGTTTTCAACCTTTCAGGTGCTGGGATGGCAGCCCCCAGGCCATATATGACTGTTATATTTTGTCCATGATGTAGTTTTAACTATTGTGTAAAAGGGAAAAAAAACTACAGGTGTGATTCAGAGCATATCAGAAAGAAGTTGCCACAGCAAGTGATCATGTCTAGTAAACCAAGGCACTTTGGAAGGGCTAAAAAAACTGGAAGATTGCTGTGAATTTGAGGCTGCAGTCAGGATTAACTAGATTAAAAAAAACAGAAGAGTTAAAAATATCTTCTATTTACACCGTCCAGAGTCCCAGTTCCGCAGCTTGGGCTCAGAATCAGGACAGGGTCAGGCACGGGATCTCAGTGAGTGCCAAAAGGAAGGCAAGGCAGAACTTTGGCTCATGCCTACCAGCGCACAATATCCACCCCCCCCATCAACCTGGTGGAGCTGTGGTGCAGAGGACCTAACAGGTGCAGCACTGGTGATTATAGTCTGTACAGCCAACGTTGAGGTGCCAGAATCCAAAGAAACAAATAAACAGACAAATCCACATGCCAAAGACACAAAGAAAAGGCAACGTGGGAAAAGCTCATAATAAATCTACAGCAAACTCTACCAACCCCACAGAAGATTGCTACAACGAGATCTCTGAGGAAAGAAGCCAAGACACTGAACTTATTGAAAGAAATTAGGGAAATAAGGGAAGAGAATGAAAAACTCAAGAAGGACCTAGAGGGAGATAATGAAAAACAGTGGAAAGAACTAAAGGGAGGAGACTTGAATGCACAGAGCTTATATGGGGGACTTCCCAGGACCACCTGAAGCACAGGTAGGAGCCTGGCACTTCAGCAAGGCAGATTGTTGGATAATTATATCCTGGGTTGTTGGATAATTGTTTCATTGGTTTGTTGGATAATTAAATCATTGTCTTGTGTGGCTGTGGGGGTGGAGTCACTATCTGGTATAAAAGGTAGGCCAGTTGCCACTGTGAGACTTGAGTGCACAGAGCTTAGATCAGGGATTTCCCAGGACCACCTAAAGCACAAAGTACCAGGATGTGGGCTAAGCCAGGCATATCCACCCCCCCCCGCCAACCAACTAGAATTGTTGAAGGAGTGTCCAAGTGGACTTTTTAGAGAACTTTCAGAGCAGAAATGGAAGAGTGAGTTAGACTTCCAATATATAAACAAAATTGAAAGCCTGAAACCTAGACAAGTCAACAGTCCATTAACAAGGAGAGAAAAAAGGTATCTAAAAAATAAGGCATCTGAAGGAGGCAAGCAAAGCAAGCTTTCAACACAGTGAAGAGGCATTTGTGATTCCCATTGGAATATAGGCAAAAAGGGAAACCCACATGCCAGGGACACAATGAAGGGACAACATAGGAAAGGTGAAGGATAATTCCCCACCAACCTCTACCAACCCTGTGGGAGATTCCTATAGTGGGATCCCCCTGGGGGTGACCCAGGACACAGATCTTAGAGGAACAATTGCAGACATATTCGTAGTAATCAAAGAATATAAAGAACAAGATAGAGAACTAAGGAGAGAGAATGAAAAACTCAAGAAGGGCCTAGAGGGAGAGAATGACAAACATCGGAAGGAACTAAAGGGAGAGAATGACACTCTCCAGAAAGAACTAGAGGGAGAAAATGACAAATTCCAGAAGGAAGTGGAAACACTGAAAAAGGAAACCAACCAGTGAAACAAGGAGCTACAGGAAGAGATTGAGAAGCTCCAAAAGGGAGTGGAAATACTAAAGAAACCACAGGAGGAAATGAAAAAGGAAATAGAATGCTTATCCAATCAAGAGGAAAGGAATGGAGAAAGCCTCAGAAATAGAATGGAGGAAGCAGAACAAAGAATATCACACCTGGAAGATAACACAGAACAACTAAAAACATCAAGTAAAGATTATAAAAAATTTTAAAATACACAAAAGTGGAACAACCAGGAACTGTGGGACACTATGAAAAGATCAAACCTCTGCATCATAGGAATAGAGGAAGGAGAAGAATCCCAAGAGAATGGTATTGATCAGACCTTCAACAGAATAATAGATGAAAATTTCCCCAAATTAAAAAAAGACAAACCAGTACAAATACAAGAAGCACATAAAACTCCAAACAGACAAGATCAGTAAAGAAACTCCCCATGGCATATCATAGTTAAAATGCTAGATGCCAAAAACAAAGACAAAATTCTGAAAGCCACAGGAGAAAAACAACAAGTTACATATAAGGGGAAAACCCGTCAGACTTACAACTGACTTCTCAGTGCAAACTATGAAAGCAAGAAGAACGTGGAGCAAAGCATTCCTAGTGTTAAAGGACTATAGATGCCAACACAGGTTACTATACCCAGCAAAAATGTCTATTATAGTTGAAGGAAAGAGAAAAAATCTTCCATGACATAAACAATATGATAGAATACATGTCTGGAAAATGAAACCTTCAGAGAAAACTTGAAGCAATTCAAAGGATAGAAGAGAGGAACGACTATCCCCAGGCATCTAGAAAGAAAAATTAATAAAAACATAACTGCAGAAGTAGAAAACGAGACCAAAAATGCAAATGGATAATAAGGTGAAAATAAGTAAAAGAAATCAGAAGAGACAAAGAGGACCATTACATCTTTATCAAAGGTGCAATTGACCATGATGATTTCACAGTCATGATTATATATGCACCAAACTCTGGCACACCAAACTTTATAAAGATAATTCTCCAGGAGCTCAAGGCACAGATTAACCCCAGCACACTCATAGTAGGAGACTTCATTACCCCACTGAGTACTTTGGACAGATCAAGGGGACAAAGAATAAACCAAGAGGTATCTGAACTGAATGATATGATGCACCAAATGGACCTCACAGACATCTACTGAATATTCCACCCAAATACCAGAGAATACACTTTCTACTCAGCACCCCACCCCTCCAAAATGAACCAGATACTGGGACACAGAAAAAACCTCAACAAATACAAAAAGATTGAAATAATTTCATGCATTCTATAAGATCACAGTGCAATAAAGCTAAACACGAACACCAGGATAAGCCCTACTATCTACAAGAACACATGGAGACTAAACAACACTCTCCTGAATAATGAATGGGTCAAGGAAGAAATAAAGAAAGAAATAAAAGCATTCCTGGAATTGAATGACAATGACCATACAACACAAGAAAACGTATGGGATATTTTAAAAGCAGGGAAGTTTATAGCCCGCAGTGCCTACACCAGAAAAACAGAAAGAGCAGAAGTGAATGATCTAACACTGTAGCTAAAAACACTTGAGAGACAACAACAAATGAACCTTAAATGCAACAGACAGGAAGAAATATAAAAAAATCAGAGCAGAAATCAATGAAATAGAAACAAAGAAAACAATACAAAAAATCAATGAATCCAAAAGTTGGTTCTTTGAGAGAATAAATGAGATAGACAGACCTCTAGTTCAGTTAACCAAAAGAAAGAAAGAGCAACTCCAAATTAATAGAATCCATAATGAAAGAGGAAATATCACAACAGACAATGAAAAGATCCAGACAATCATACAGGAATACTTCAAAAACCTATACTCTACTAAGTGTGAAAACCTAGGATTAATGGATGAATACCTGAAATCTTGGGAATCACCAAAGCTTAACCAAGAAGAGATCGACAGTTTAAACAGATCCATAATATATGAAGAAATTGAAGATGTAATAAGAAATCTCCCAACTAAAAAAAGACCAGGCCCAGATGGTTTCACGGCAGAATTCTATAAAAATATTTCAAAAAGACTTCCAACCATTACTACTCAAATTGTAAAGGATTCAAGCAGAGGTATATCTCCCAAATTCATTCTATGAAGCCAGCATCACTCTATTACCAAAACCAGGCAAAGATAAAACCCAAAAGGAGAACTATAGACCTATCTCATTAATGAACACAGACACAACAATTCTCAATAAAATACTTGCAAACCACATATAGACTCACATCAAGAAGATCATCCATTATGACCAAGTTGGATTCATACCAGAAATGCAGGCATGGTTCAACATATGAAAATCAATAAATATCATATAACACATAAATGGACCGAAAGACAAAAACCACATGATCTTCTCAATTGATGCAGAAAAGACCTTTGACAAAATCCAGGATCCCTTCATACTTAAAGTCCTAGAGGGAATTGGATTGAAGGGATGATTCCTCAATGTAATCAAAGCCATATACAGGAAACCCCCAGCCAACATCATCCTAAATGGAGAAAAAATAGAAGCATTCCCTTTAAAGTTAGGAACGCAGCAACACTGACTTCTGAGGCTTTTCCCCATTTTTTTCCTTTTGATTGGATGACTGTTCAATTTCATTTTTCATTTCTTCCTGTGTTTTCTTTACTATTTCTACTTCCTTTTGGAGCTTGTCAATCTTTTCTTCCCATGCTCATGGACTGGAAAAATTAATATAGTAAAAATGTCCATTTTACCCAAACTCATATACAGATTCAATGTGATCCCAATTAAAATCTCTAAGAGTTTCTTCACAGGCTTGGAAAAAAAGTCTTTAATTTCATATGGAAAACAAAGGACTCTGAATAGCCAAAACAACCCTGAGTGAAAAAAGCAATATAGGGGGATCTCTATGCAAGATTTTAAACTATACTACAGGGCTATAATCATAAAAAACAGCTTGGTACTGGCACACAAACTGACCTGTTGACCAATCGAACAAAACTGACGATGCAAACATGAGCACATACAATTTCAGCCACCTCATATTTGACAAAAGGGCCAAGAAGACACAATGGAGGAAAGATAGCATCTTCAGCAAGTGGTGTTGGCAAAGCTGGATCACCACTTGTAGAAGAATAAAGCTAAACCCCTACCTCTCGCCCTGTACAAAAGTCAACACCAGATGGATCAAAGACCTCAACGTGAAACCCAAATCTCTGAAGGTCATAGAAGAAAAAGTTGGCAGCAGCCTACAAGACATAGGTGTAGGAAAAGACTTCCTAAAATAAGACAGCAGCTGTGCAAGAAATAAGACTGACAATTGACAAATGGGACTTCATTAAACTCAAAAGCTTCTGTACATCAAAAGAAACAATCAAGGAAGTGAAGAGAAAACCCACAGAGTGTGATAAATCTGGCAAATATTGATTTCCAAAATATATAAACTACTCAAAAAATGAAGCAAGAAAACAAATGACTCACTCAAAAGAGCTGAATAGACTTCACAAGTGAGGAATTAGAGATGGCTGAGAAACATCTTAAAAAATGTTCAGTGTCCCTAATAATTAAGGAAATGCAAATTAAAACCACTTTAAGATATCATCTCACTCTGATAAGACTGGCTAGGATCAAGACACAAATGATACAGAGTGCTGGAGAGGTTGTGGGGAAAGGGGAACGCTTATCTATTGCTGGTGGGAATGTAAACTCGTACAGCCACTATGGAAAGCAGTGTGGAGAACCCTTGGAAGACTCAAAATGAGCCTACCACCTGACCCAGTCATACCACTCCTGGGTATATACCCACAAGACTCATCTTACTACAGAGATACGTGCACAGCCATGTTTATTGCAGCTCTCGTCACAATAGCGAAGAGCTGGAACCAACCCAAATGCCCCTCAACTGATGAGTGTATAGAGAAAATGTGGTACATCTACATATTGGAGTTCTATGAAGCAGTAAAGAAAGATGACATCATGATCTTTGCAGGTAAATGGATGGAACTCAAGGATATTATGTTAAGTGAAGTAACACAGTCCCAGAAAAATAAATGACGAATGGTATCCCTCATCTGTGGATGCTAGAGCTAATTACGTAGTTGTAAGTATTTCTTGTGCAGGGCTCCTTGAGCTTTTGTCCAAGTATTTGGGAGTGATGCATATTGGAAAGAACAACAAAAAATCCCCCAGAAAAACTGTGTCAAAGAACTGACTGAAACAGTCAACTTCTGCTTGAAAGAGTCAACTTCTGCATTAAGACTTTTGAGAGACAATGATTAAAAACTGATTAAAAGATGAAAAACATGTTTGGCAGAATGCATGAACTCTGGTGGGCTGGGGGGTGGGGAGGGGACATAGGTCTAGATTTGATTTGTAATGTTATCTTATATAAAAAATAAAATTAAAAAAATGTAAAAAAAAAAGAACTAAAGGGAGAAAATGACAAACTCCAGAAAAAAATGGAAATGCTGAAAAGATCCCTAGCCAAAATGAAAAAAGAAAATGATCAACAAACCAAGGAGCTATATGAGAATAACAAGCTCCAGAGGGAAGTGGAAAATCTAAAGAAAACACAGGATGAAATAAAAAAGATTTTGAACATTCATCCAACCACCCAGAAAGGATGGGAAAAAGCCTCAGAAGCAGAATGGAAAAAGCAGAAAAAAGAATATCAGACCTGCAGGATAATATGGAGCAACTAAAAAGCTCAAGTCAAGATTATGAACAATTTAAAAAAACAGAAGAGTGGAACAACCAGGAAATCTGGGACACTATGAAATGACCAGACCTTACATCATAGGGATAGAGAAAGGAGAAGAATCCCAAGAAAACACTATCGACCAGATATTCAACAGGGTAGTAGAAGAAAATTTCCCAAAACTGAAAAAAGACAATCCCATACAAATACAAGTAGCACAGAGAACACCAAATAGTACCAGAAAAGAAACTCCGCATGCAGTATAATTGTTCAAACACTAGATGCTCAAAACCAAAGCAAAATACTGAAAGCCACAAGAGAAGAACAACAAATTACTTATAAGGGGAAACCCATCAGAACCACAGCTGACTTCTCAGTCCAAACTATGAAAGCCAGAGCAATGTGGATCAAAGTATTCCCTGTGCTAAATGACTTTCGATGCCAACCCAGACTATTATATCCAGCAAAAATGTCAGTTATAGTTGAAGAAGATAAAAATCTTTCATTACATGAACAAGATGAAAGAATACATGTCTAAGAAAGCAACACCAGAAAATCCTTGAAGCAATCCAAAGAACAGAGGAAAGGAACAACTATCCCTAAGCAATTAAAGAGAGAAATCAGCAAAAGCATAACAGAGTAAATACAAAGCTAGACCAAGAGTGCAAACAAAAAATAAGGGGAAAGGAAGGAACACATATCTTTCAATAATAACCTTGAATACTAATGGTTTAAACTCCCCAATCAAAAGAAATAGACTGAGAGAATGGATTAGGAAAGAGAATCCTTCTATATGCTGTCTACAAGAAACCCATCTCATCCTCAAAGACAGACACCACCTTAGAGTGAAAGGATGGAAAAAATATACCAAGCGAATGGTACCAAGAAACAAGCCAGAGTGGCTATTCTAATATCAGACAAAATAGATCTCAAAGTAAAACTAATCAGAAGAGTCATAGAGGGAAATTACATCCATGTCAAAGGAACAATTAACTATGAAGATTTCACAATCCTAAATGTCTATGCACAAAACTCTGGTGCACCTAACTTTATTAATTTTTTTTATTTATTTCTGTATGTGTATGAATGTACTGTCTTCATGCAAGTCTGTGCACCTGTGTCGTGCAATGCCACAGAGGTCAGAAGAGGGTATCGGATTCCCCTGGAACTGGAGTTCTCCTGGAATTGGAGTTTCAGACGGTTCTCGGCCGCCATGTGGGTGCTGGGGATCGAACCCGGTTCCTCTGTAAGAGCGGTCAGCACTCTTAACCACTAGGCCATTTCTCCAGCCCTGGTGCACCTAACTTTATAAACACTACTCTGCAGGACCTCAGGACATGGATTAATTCTAACACACTAATAGTAGGAGACTTCAACACCCCACCGAGCCCCTTGGATGGATCAACTGTAAAAAAATAAACAGAGAGACATCAGGACTGAACAATGCAATACACCAAATGGACCTCACAGACATCTATAGAATATTCCACTTAAACACCAGAGAATATATTTTCTACTCAGCACCTAATGGAACATTCTCCAAAATTGACCGCATACTGGGACACAAAATAAATCTCAACAAATATAAAAGGATTGAAATTATTCCATGCATTCTCAATAAAGCTCAATATGAACATCAGAATAAACCCAACTAGCTACAAGAATACATGGAGACTGTGGTGGTTTGAATGAGAATGTCCCCCATAGGCTTTAAGTATTCTGACATTTTTTTCCCCTGTTGGTGGCACTGTTATGGGAGATCTTAGAAGGTGTGGCCATGCTGGAGGAAGTACATCATTGGGAGCTGGCTTAGTGAGTTTAACAAGCCTTGCAGTCTCCAGTATCTCTCTCTCTTGACTTCCTGTGCTCATTGTGAGATGTGAACCTTGGCTATCTGCTCCAGCCCTGGCCACCATGCCTCCCACCACAATGGACTCTGATTCCCTGGAACCGTCAATCTTAAGCTTAAATAAACTCTTCCTTTTATAAGTTTTCTTGGTCATGGTTGTTTATCACAGCAACAAAAAAGTGACTAATACAGAGTCTAAACAACACCATCTTGAATAATGAATGGGTCAGAGAAGAAATAAAGAGTGAAATAAAAGTATTCATGGAACTGAACAAAAAAATTACAACACAACACAATAAAACTTGTGGGATACTTTAAAAGGAGTCTTGAGAGGGAAATTTATAGCCCTAAGTGCCCACATCAAAAAAACAGAAAGGGAACAAATAAACAATCTAACACTGCAGCTAAGAACACTTGAGAGACAACAACAAATGAACCCTAGACCCAAAAGACAGGAAGAAAATCACAAAAATCAGAGCAGAAGTCAATGAAATAGAAACAAAGAAAACAATATACAGAATCAACAAATCCAAAAGCTGGTTCTTTGAAAAGATAAACAAAATAGACAGACCTCTAGCCAAGTTAACAACAACAACAAAAAAGAGCAACTCCAAATCAATAGTATTCGTGATGAAAGGGGAAACATCACAACAGACAAAGAAAAGATCCAGACAATCATACAGGAATACTTCAAAAACCTATCCTCCACTAAATTTGAAAACCTAAGAGAAATGGATGAATATTTGGAATCCTGGGAACCAACAAAGCTTAACCAAGAAGAGATTGACAGTTTAAACAGACCCGTAATATTTGAAGAATTTGAGGATGTAATAAAAAAACCTCCCAACTAATAAAAAAGCCTGGGCCCAGATGGATTCACAGCAGAATTCTATAAAACATTTAAAGAGGTCCTACAACCATTATTACTCAGTCTGTTCAGAAGGATACAAACAGAGGGAATTCTCCCAAATTCCTTCTATGAAGCCAGCATCATCCTAATACCCAAACCAGGCAAAGATACAACCAAAAAGGAGAACTATAGACCCATCTCCCTAATGAGCACAGATGCCAAAATTCTAAACAGGATACTGGCAAATCGCATACAGACCCACATCAAGAAGATCATCCATCATGACCAAGTTGGATTCATACCAGAGTTGCAGGGATGGTTTAACAAATGAAAATCAATAAATATCATAAAACACATAAATGGACTGAAAGACAAAAACCACACGATCATCTCAATTGATGCAGAAAAAGCCTTTGACGAGATCCAGCATCCCTTCATGTTTAAAGTCCTAGAGGGAATTGGACTGAAGGGAACATTCCTCAACATGATCAAAGCCATATATAGCAAACCCAGTATATAATAATCCTAAATGGAGAAAAATTGGAACCATTTCCCTTAAAGGCGGCAACCAGCACTCCTCTTTAACATAGTGCTCGAAACACTTGCTAAGTAAATAAGACAAGAGAAGGAAATTAAAGGAGTACTAATCAGAAAAGAAAAAGTTAAGTTATCCCTTTTTGCAGATGATATGATAGTTTATCTAAGGGATACTAAAAACTCCACCATAAAACTTGTAGAAATGATTAAGAGTTTCAGTAATGTGGCGGGATACAAAATTAACTTGGAAAAAATTAGTAGCCTTTCTTTACTCCAACAATAAACAAGTGGAGAAGGAATATGAAAAGACCTTCCCACTCATAGTAGCCTCAAAAGTAATAACATACCTGGGAACAAACCTAACCAAAGATACCAAAGATCTCTACAACAAAAATTTTAAACCCCTGAAGAAGGAAATTGAAAATGACATCAAAAGATGGAAAGATATTCCATGCTCATGAATTTGAAAAATTAGTATAGTAAAAATGTCCATTTTACCCAAATTGATATACAGATTCACTGCAATCCCAATCAAAATCCCCATGAGCTTCTTCACAGACCTGGAAAAAATTCCTTAAATTCATATGGAAAAACAAAAGACCCTGAATAACTAAAGCAACCCTGAGTGAAAAATGCAATACAGGGGGGATTGCTCTACCAGACTTCAAGCTATATTACAGGGCCACAGTCATAAAGACAGCCTGGTACTGGCACAAAAACAGACCCATTGACCAATGGAACAAAATTGAAGATCCAAACTTGAGCTCATACAATTTCAGCCACCTCATATTTGACAAAGGGGCAAAACAACCTTAATGGAGGAAGGGTAGCATCTTCAGCAAATGGTTCTGGCAAAACTGGATCACCATTTGTAGAAGAACAAAATTAAACCCCTACCTCTCACCCTCTGCAAAAATCAACTCCAAGTGTATTAAAGATCTCAACTTAAAACCAGCAACCCTGAAGGTGATAGAAGAAAAAATTGGTAACAACCTACAAGACATGGGTGTAGAAAAAGACTTTCTAAATCACACAGCAGCTGCACAGGAAATAAGATCAACAGTTGACAAATTGGTCCTCATCAAACTCAAACGCTTCTGTACAGCAAAAGAAACAATCAAGGAAGTGAAGAGAAAACCCACAGAGTGAGAGGAAAGAGCTGAACAGAGACTTAACCAGTGAGGAAGGAAAGATTGCTGAGAAACATCTTAAAAAGTGTTCAACATCATTAATAATTAAGGAAATGCAAATTCAAATCATTCTCAGATATCATCTCACTCCGATATGACTGGCTAAGATCAAGAACACAAAAATCACCAAATGCTAGAGAGGTTGTGGGGAAAGGGGAACACTCATCCACTGCTGGTGGGAATATAAACTTGATCAATAATTTTGGAAAGCAATGTGGAGAGCCCTTAAAAGGCTCAAAATGAGCCTACCACCTGACCCAGCCATAGCACTCCTGGGTATATACCCACAAGACTCATCCTACAGCAGAGTTACATGGACAGCCATGTTTATTGCAGCTCTCTTCACACTAGCAATGAGCTGGAACCAACCCAAATGCCTCTCAACCAAAGAGTGGATAGAGAAAATGTGGTACATCTACACAATGGAGTTCTATACATGGTAAAGAAAGATGGCATCATGAACTTTGCAGGTAAATGGATGAAACTAGAAGACATTATACTAAGTGAAGTAACAAGTCCCAGAAAAACAAATGATGAATGGTACCCCCGACTGTCTCTCTCTTTTTATTTTTTTTTTGTCTTTTTACTAAGATCTCAAGTTTTAACCTGAAATACAATTTTCTCAGGCCTTACTATTTACTTACTTATTTTATTTATTTATTTATTTATTTATTTATTTATTTATTTATTTATTATTTCTGGTTATACTTTTCTTTTGGATGTTTAAGGCCTCACAGTTAGCCCAGATTAACCAAGGTTTTTGTTTTCTCAAGGTCAGTTGTGGATCTGGTACTCAAGGGTCACTCAGGTTTTTTTGGGGGGGAGCCCCTGGCTCCTTTGGCTTTTCATTTACCAGTTCCATCCACTCGAGGAAAAATTCAGGTCTTGTTAGACCAGGTTTTCCTTTTTGAAGCATGAGGAGACTTTCCTCTTTATAGACTGGACACTGGCTGACGTCCCATTAGTGGATCTCTAAGACCTCCCTGAACAGGAAGACTGGTGACTCACATTTGCAGGACATTTCAAGAGATGCCCCCATTTATAGTCCCCTGGGACTTAGTTGACCTTTGAGGGAAAGGAACAACGTTATCCCTTAAAAGACCCTCTCCCAAATTGGTAAGGGCATTATGGTTGTTAAGCCTCCAAGAAGGCTAAGTTATGCCAGTCTTGGACAAAAGCTCAAGCAGCCTTGTATAATACTAAGAAGCACTTCCATAAAATAAATACTGTGGTTAGACATAATGTCATGACAAACTAGTTTTTTCCTCATTCTTTTGATCTCACATTACTCTAAAACATGCATACATCACAATTTCCTTTTTTAAGTGTTTTATTTATGTACCTTAGGAACACAGAACAGGGTGTTGGAGAGAGAGGTCAGTAGTTAAGAATGCTGGGTGTTCTTACAGAGGACCTAGGTTTGGTTCCCAGTACCCACATGATCCATAACTCCAGTTCCAGGGATCCATCACCTTCTTCTGGCCTCTGCAGGCATTGCACGCATGTGATACACTACATACATGCAGACAGAACACTATACACATCAAATTTTTAAAAGGAACACAATGAAAAGCCCAAAGCCAGTTGTGGGATACCTTCCCTTGAGTTGTTGTTGGGGGAGTGGTCCCCGAGATACCCTCAAACAATATTAGCTATTACTTTCTCTCTTGGTCACCCACTGCAACTTGATTTTAAGACCCTATTGCTGGAAAATCATGTACTTTGTTCACAGGGCATGCAAAAATCAAGATAGCATTGATCTAGAAACTTCCTCCCTCGTAGTTAGTTTTCATAGTACTAGAAGGTGCTATATAGGATGCTGGAGGAAAAAGCCATAAAATTTTTTTACTTAGTTGTGAACCCAGCAAGTTTCAATTCTGGCAAGATATGCTCATGGATGCAATAGTAGCATAAATGTTGTGGTAACCAATCACTTTCTGACTGGATTTAAGGCCTGGACCACAGGAAGAAACTCATAGCTGGTACTGTAAATTGGTCAAGAATCTATGGCCAAGAATGTCATATGCCCTTGGGGAAAACTTACTACTAGTGCTTTGCTAAAGGGACATAGCACCAAACTGCCTTCTAAATACTTAGCCTTATACTTATAGATTTCTGCAACTCAAGAGTCAAACTTCTTTATTCAGCCAGTGGAAATTAATATAGGGATTCACAACAGCTAAAAATGTTCAGCCCTATATTATACTCCCTCTCTCCAAGGCTCAGGGAACATCGTGAATGAGGGACAGAAATATTGTAATAGCTAGAGATTGGGAGGAATAGGAGTAAACAGTGACAGGTGGATGGGACATGATCTCTGCATCCATTAACTCACAGCAGCTGTTGTTTTTTCCTTGAACAAGATCAAGGCAGTCAACATTCTAGCATGATGTGGGAGGGCACATGAACCCTTACCCCTGAGTAGTTACTAACAGTTTATGGCTACTAGAGGAAGGAGAGTCAGTTTTCTTTAAGGGTGTGGGTCCTGATAGGTGGCATAAAACATGAGTTGATGAACATCAGAGACTTGTGGGAGTCAGTTCTTGCCTTCTACCTTGTAGGTCCTGGGGATGGAACTCAAGTCCTCAGAGCAAGTCCTTTATCCACTGAGCGACCTTACCCACCAGCTCCCCAAATATGAACTTAATACATGATATTAGTTCCAATTTGACCCAGGGTGTGAGGGTGAAGGGTGAAATTTGTCCAATTGGTAATCTCAAGAAGAAAGTCTATTCCTCTGCTTTAAGAAAAGTCCTCCTTGGGGGCTGGAGTGATGGCCTAGCGGTTAAGAGCTCCGACTGCTCTTGCAGAGGACCCGGGTTCTATCCCCAGGACCCACATGGCAGCTGAGAACCATCTTTGACTCCAGTTCCAGGGGAATCCGACACCCTCTTCTGACCTCTGTGGCATTGCATGACACGGTGCACAGACCTACATGCAGACAGTGCGTTCATACATATACAAGAATAAATTAAAAAAATTAAAAAAGAAAAGTCCTCCTTGTGAAAATCCAGGAGCTGAGAATATGCATAGCTTTAGATTTTGCTACTCTTCATCTGAGATAAGTTTCTCAAAACTGTGGACTGCTTTCTTGTGTGATTAAAAAATGATTCTGTAGTTTCCTCTGACAGAAGGCATCAGAAGTGTGGAGGATCTGGGGATAGGGCCACTTTATCTTACAATCCCTTCTTAAAGTAATACTTCTGCCTTGGGATCAAGGAATTTGATTTGACAAGTCTGGCATAGGAAGAGACTTTTCCTCCTGAGAAACCAAAGTTTTCTTTTTTTTTTTTTTTGGGGTTCTTATCCTCAGCCTTTAACCGCTGCGCTATTCCCCCAGCCTGAAACCAAAGTTTTCATAGTTTGTGTTTGAGTAGGTTTGCCTGCGAGGATGGGAGGGACAGGTGGCTGAGGTTATTAATTAATGAAGATGTAGAGTTTTCCTGTCAAGAGGACTCAGGTTGTTTAGTTTCCTGTGTTCTGTATATAGGAGGAAATACATTTTAACTTCAGAGAAAACCTGGAAAACTTAGAGTGAGGACCCAAAAACATGACAGTGGAGCCAATCAGGAAGCATTACCCCTCCACCAGTTCTTCCCTCCAAACTGCCATTTCCACTCTATGCTTTTCCCTGTCATTTCCTATTTGTCTGTACCTTACCTTTGTCCTTGGTCTTGGCAAGAAATAAAACTGTAAAATGGAGCTGACAGTATATACCTCACTGTGTTGATCAGGGGATTCATTGCAAGCATATAAGTAGTGTTCACATAACAGATGCTCAATGGCTGTTAACTGTATGGGAACCAAAACTACTAGGCCCTTAAACTGCAAGACCTTTGCCCTTCTTTTCACCCACAATGAACTTAACAGTTAACACTCACCACTTTACACATATCAACAAACTTTAATCCTCTTATCAAACTTATGGGCTCCTAATCATGAGCCCCATTTTCAGGGAACTCTAATGTGGAACCTGAGACACAGATAGATGAAGTAAACTTCCTGGGGCTTCACAACTAAGAAGTGATAAATTTGCCATTCAAACCCAGAGGTCTGGCTGTAGAGTCTATTCTCTGGGCTCTTCTCTATAGGTGCAGAGTTCACTCCAAGGATGTGGCAGTATGTCATGGTCTACCTTTTGGGGGGGAATACATAGACTAAGGCCCCATTTTGTAGTTAGTTCTTTCTGAGACAAATAAGATTAGCTCCAACCACTTCTCTTTTTTTAATTTTCATTTTTTATTGATGCTTTGTGTATTTCATACATCATTTTCCAATTCAGTTCAGGCATATATCCCTTTCCCTTCCCCCCACCCCACCCCAGCCCGTCCTAGATCATGCATTCTACCATAACTTTCCTGCATCTTTCTCTGATTTTTTTTCATTTTTTTAACAATAAGTGATAATTTATGAGTACAAACATCCTTCACGTAAAACCAATTTGCAAGCAGTTGTGCCCAAACCCACACAGCTCATGGGTCCCACCATCCAGCAAGGGGGGCTTGTATGTTCAATCAAGTTGATCAAATGAGTGTCCAGTCTATATTGTTGTAGTTTCACCGTTCACTCCAATCGCAGCCCTTACATTCTCCCGTGCCCCCTCTTCTGCACATTGTTCCCTAGGCTTAGAAAAGGGGCACAGGTGGATGAGAAGCAAAACAGTCTACTTTCTCTGGAGCTGTTGTCTTGGTCTCTGGTCAATTCTGGCTGTTTCCTTTCATGGACTGACAGTTTGTCCAGGCATGAGCTTTCGATCCTACTAATGAAGCACAAGCAATTAGATATATAGGTATTTAAACAGTACTAATTGTTATGATAGGTTACTTTGGTATAGACACAGATGTTTGGGTGGTATGTTAATCCATGAATTATATTTTTTTCTGTTAAGTATGACA
>VZQC01015632.1:457476-514529 GCA_009823505.1 Rhizomys pruinosus
TCTGTATGCGATTTGCCAGTATCCTATTTAGAATTTTGGCATCTGTGTTCATTAGGGAGATGGGTCTATAGTTCTCCTTTTTGGTTGCATCTTTGCCTGGTTTTGGTATTAGAGTGATGCTGGCTTCATAGAAGGAATCTGGGAGAACTCCCTCCGTTTGTATCCTTCTAAACAACTTGAGTATTAATGGTTGTCTTTTTGAAATATTTTATAGAATTCTGCTGTGAAACCATCTGGGCCTGGGCATTTTTTGGTTGGGAGGCTGCTTGTTACATCTTCAATTTCTTCATGTATTATTGGTTTATTTAAGCTGTCGATCCCTTCTTGGTTGAGCTTTGGTGATTCCCAGGATTTCAGATATCCCACCTCTTCTTTCCATTACCTAGACCAGAATCATAGGGCCCAGCACCTACTTGTATGGAGTTCACAAACCATGATTCATGTAGAGAAAAAAAAAAACAGGGAGTGAAGTTGTGACTAGGAATAATCATCCCCCCCAAATGAGAACATTAACTCTTGCGGATGTCAGCCCCTTCTTAGGTGCCAGTGGCCTACTCCCCAATGGTATATCTCTGCTCTCTAGAGAAATAGACATAGAAGTGGACAAAGACAGAGGTTACAGAACACTAAAATGGGTGGTCATAGTAGCAAACCCTCAGAATGTTTACAATTTGCTCTCCAGGGGTTTTAGAGCTACCTCTTTTAATCTCAGCCTGCAAGTAGCTATGCATAGTCTCTGTAACAGGTAATATTACCCTGGGATGTTATCTACTAACTCTCAGAGTGAACGCTTCCTTTTGCCTATACATCTTTATACACATACAGTAATCGGTAGGCCAAGTCTCATTTTGGGCTAGTGGGAAGTTGACACTTTTCAAACATGTGAAGGCATCATTAGGCAATCAGGAATCACTGCATCCAAACTACTCCATACTTACTAGGATGACTAGATTCAGTAAGTCCAATAGCAAGTACCGATGAGGATTTGGAGAAATGGAAAACCTCATATAGAGCTGCTGAGTAGTCAACCTCTCTAGGAAATAATGTGATAGTTCTTCAAATGTATAAATACAGTCACTGTTTGACGTAGCATCTACACTATCAGGTACAAAGTAATCTGAGCATGAATATTTATTTTATTTTTAGCCAATTTTTTATTGAAACTGTGCACTTCATACAACATTTCCCAATCCAATCTCGACCCATTCCCCCTTCCTTGCCCCCCACCCCACCAGAGCTCATGCGTTCTGCCAGACATGTTTTTCATCTTTTTCTCAGTCTCTTAAAATTTTCGATGCAGAATTTTACTGTTTTGGGCAGAAGTTCACCATTTCAGTCAGTTCTTTGACCCAGTCTTTTATGTCGTTGTTGTTCCTTCCAATTTGCATCACTCCAAAATATGCATATATGCATGCCACACATATATCATAAACTTGATATATGCATATCAGCTTATGATTTCTTTTTTTTTTTCTTTATTAGGCTGAAAGATATCATGTTTTCCTTAAGGAAGTGTTTGAAGGCTCCTCCTTGGCAAGCCTAAACAACCATCAGTCCTGCCCTTGTGCTCCACACTGGGGTATTCCCTTCCCGTGGTCACCAAATGAGGTCCAGTAAGCACTGCATCCTGTCTTGGTCTTCCTGTACTGGCCTCTGTGATACAGCCTGGGTAGTCCAACAATGGCAGTCTATACTCTGAAGAGGGTGAAACCTGAGCATGAGCATTTATAACAGCAGTGTTCACAACAGCCCAGATTGCTAAGCACCCCCTCAGGTGGTCCCCCCCCATACACTAACCTCCCTGGCTACCAACTGGCATAACAGACCTGCCCCACAGAGAACCTTAGTAGAGGGTACTGCAGAATCCCGCCACTGGTCAGACACAGAAAATATACATCTGAAAGATGCCCAATCCCAGGTGACACATCTACAGTTAAACTTCTATGCTTAAGACTCATGGAACATTGGGGAATGAGGGGCAGAGAGAAAATGAGTGTATCCCTCAATTCTCACCAGGGAAGCTTCCTTACACAGTACACACAGTAGTGTGTAATGCAAAGAGAAGGCCAAGTTTCAAAGAATGGGACCCTCCAGAGTGTGTATCCCTGAAAAGGACTCCTATATTAAACCTCACCCACCTATAGCTCATGGATCATTGCATAAGAGGGGGCAAAAGATTGTAAGAGCCACAGCTGGTGCATGAACACCAGGAAGCAGAGTCTTACAAACGACTGCAAGCTTTCATATGTGAATTTGGGGAGATGTTGGCAGCAGGCATGTGACCCATGGCAAGTCAGTCAAGGTCCCAGAGTGGAGCAAGAGAAATGGGTGGGGGACTGTCTGGAGACTGAGAAATACAGGAGACTGATTATTTCTGGGCTAGGAAGAGAATGCGTTACCTAAGCTTTCTAGATGTGCTGACTAGACTCCAGCGGATTAATCTACACAGAAGGACATCTGGGTTCAAGAAAGCTGGACTAGGTAGGGCTTATCTTGAAGGATGTAATATATGAGTTCTGATGGGGGGAGGGTTGGGGTGTGTGGGGGAATAAAAAAAAGAAACCATTGTAGATCTCCCAAGACCTCCTGAAGCACAGGTAGGTAGGTAGGAGCTGGGTGCTTCTGCAAGGCAGATTGTTGTTTGACTTAATCTAGTTAATCTTGTTGTCTTTGGCTTAATTGGCTNTCTCTTCTTGGTGCTCCTTACTTCATTGGTTGGCCTCCTTTTTCAGTGTTTCTATTTCCTTAAGGTGTTTGGTTTTTTCTCTCTCTCATTCTTTCTGGAGTTTGTCAATCTCTTCCTTTAGTTTGTTATTGTATCCCTCTAGGTCCTTTTAGAGTTTTTCATTCTCTCTCTTTACTTCTCTGAGTTCTTCCTTTAGTTTGTCATTGTATCCCTCTAGATCTTTATAAGTTTTTCATTCCCTCTCTTTACTTCTCTGAATTCTTCTTTATGTTCTTTAATTTCTCTGCATAGGTCTGCAATTATTCCTCTAAGGTCTGTTTCTGGGGTCACCTCCAGGGGGATCCGATTGTAGCTGTCTCCTACCGGGTTGGTAGAGCTTGGTGGGGAATTATCCTGCACCTTTCCCATTTTGTCTCTTCATTATCTCCCTGGCATGTGGGTTTCCCTTTTGTGATTCAAATCTCAAATGCCTTTTCAGTTTGTTGAAGGCTGAAAGCTTGCTTTATTTTGCTTTCCTCCTTCCAATGCCTCTTTTTTTTCCCCCTTCCTTCCCTCCTCGTTGTTTATGGAGGGCTGACTTGTCTAGTTTTCAGGCTTTCACTTTTGTTTATATATTGGATACTGAAAGTCTCTTCCTTTCCTGTTTTGAATGTTCTCTTAATCCACTGGATACTCTCTCCTCAATTCCAGTTGTTGGGGGGGGTTCCTAACTTAGCTCACGCCCTGGTACCTTCCTGGAGCAGTGGTGGGATGGTCCTGAGCCCTGCCCTGCTCAGGACTACAATCCAAAGCCAGGATCCCCTCCCACTTGTGACTACGGGGTGGGGGCGGGGCCACCCAACCGAGCAGCCATGCTTTGGCAGGATATAGGAGTCGGGTCTAGGTCTGCCAGTCACTGGCCCCCTCTGCCACAACTCAGCAAATCAATTGTCCTACACCCCTGGGTCAATGCCCTGAGTTTACCTTCCTGGAGCGGTGGCTGGTCCTGATGTCAAACACTTTTTAAGATGTTTCTCAGCCCTCTGTAGTTGCTCACTGGTAAAGTCTCTCTTCAGCTGTTTGCTCCATCTTTTGAGTAGGTTATTTGGTTTTTGAGTGGCCTATATATTCTGGATGTTGGAGAAAAATTGGAACCATTTCCCTTAAAGGCAGAAACCCAGCAAAGCTGCCCCTTATCACCACTCCTCTTCAAAATAGTGCTGGAAATGCTTGTTAGAGCAATAAGATATGAGAGACAAATTAAAGGAATACTATCTGGAAAGGAGGAAGTTAAACTATTCTTTTTTGCAGATGATATGATAGTTTACAGAAGAGATGGGAAAAACTCCACCAGAAAAATTCTAGAAATGATTAAGAGTTTCAGTAAAGTGGTGGGATACAAAATTAACCTAGGAAACTCAGTAACCTTTCTATACACCAACAATAAGCCAGTGGAAAAGGAACATAAGAAAACCTTCCCACTCACAATAGCCTCAAAAAATACCTGGGAACAAACCTAACCAAAGATACCAAAGAAATCAAAGAGCTCTACAACAAAAAATTTAAACCCCTGAAGAAGGAGATTGAAAATGATATCAAAAGATGGTAAGACCTCCCATGCTTGTGGATTGGAAAAATTAATATAGAAAAAATGTTCATTTTACCCAAATTAATATACAGATTCAATGCAATCCCAATCAAAATTCCCATGATTTTCTTCACAGACTTGTAAAAAAAAATCCTTAAATTCACATGGAAAAACAAAGGACTGCAAATATCTAAAGCAACCATAAGTGAAAAATGCAATAATGGGGAAGGGTGCTCTACCAGACTTTAAGCTATATTACAGGGCCATAGTCATAAAGACAGCCTGGTACTGGCACAAAAAGAGACCCACTGACTAATGGAACAAAATTGAAGATCCAAACTTGAGCACATACAATTTCACCCACCACATTTTTGAAAAAGGGGCAAAACATCCTCATTGGAGGAAGGATAGCTACATCAGCAAATGGTGCTGGCAGATGAATCACCATCCATAGAAGAACAAAATTAAACCCCTATCTCTCACCCTGTACAAAAATCAACTCCAAGTGGTTCAAAGATCCTAACGTGAAACCTGAAACCCTGAAGGTGATAGAAGAAAAAGTTGGCAACAACCTACAAGACATAGGCATAGGAAAAGACTTTCTCAATCATACAGCAGCTGCCCAAGAAATAAAGTCAATAGTCGACAAATGGGACCTTGTCAAACTAAAAAGCTTCTGTACAGTGAAAGAAACAATCAAGGAAGTGAAAATCCACAGAGTGGGAAGAAATCTTCACCAATGATACGTCTGACAGAACATTAACATCCAGAGCTCATTTCTTATACTTCCTGATCACTCAAGGCCAGGCTAACTGCTCTATTCTAAACATATCCCTTGGAGACTTTTCCTGGAACTCTAAGCTACCAGTACCCATATTCCCTCTGCTGCCATGAGTTCTCTGTTGAACAAGCTATCAGAAATTACTGAGAGTGATATGTATTATAGATGCACGTGTCTTACATATTGCAATACAATTAAGATGAACCTCAGGTCATCTATTTACAGTAAATGTTCAGAAAATTCATTTGTATATTTTGGTTAATTTGAGGCTACATTTTCTCCTAACGACTACTCTCTCATTCTCCTATGAAGAGTACTTTCTTGCATGGGTGACAGAAGAGCACAGCGGAAAATTAGTTTTGAATTGTTAATGGAATGTGCAAACATGGAAACTTCTTTGATCACACTACTGTTGGTTCCTATAGAAACTGTCATAGATATTGTGACCACATTCTTTTTGATGCATCCTCACCTTTTTTTATTTGATACCATTCTCTCATGTTTTCATTTTTTCTCTCTAAGTTCAACTGTATTTCAGTGTGCTGGAGAGCTTTCTTCCTTTCCCGAGCTTTAAATGTAGTTTTCTCAACTTTTTTATTGGGGTCCACTTGTCACTTTTACTCTTCACACTTTTCCATCTCTGAATTTTTCAGCCACCAGAATCAATCATCTGAATGTGCAGATCAGGCTTCTATTCCAAGGACTCAACAGTCTTAACCCTCCACTGCCTTGCCTCTTAGACCCCTGAGCATCAAAGTGCCAAACAATGAATTATTTGCCCGCCCCTTCTGGGAAGGGATTGTACTTTATCTAAGGCTGGAAAAGCATAAGGCTAACTGTGCTGCCTGACATATTGATTTACTATCTCTTTCTGTTTCCATACAATTTCCATATCTGAGGAAGAGTATCTTGAAGTCCACACCTTGGCTAAAAGCAGGCACAAAATAATGAAGTCATCCACAGCTAATATCAATATGTATAAATTCAGTCAGCACACATGGGATGGGTACTTGTGATGACAATGGCACCCATCACTAGGTACACATGGACTAATACCTAACACTAAGGCCACATTGAACTCAGAGTGTAGTATACTATGCACAGTTTCCTGAAGTTAATGAGATTGTTAATGTTATATGCAAGCTCCCCTGAGCACTCACACATCAAACTCATTCTGAGTGTGTCTGGGAGGCTGTTTCTGGGTAAGATAACTCTTGAGTGGAGTATATGGCTCTCCATGATGAAGGCATCATCTCACCCAATAGGACAAACGTATGTATAGAACAAAATACGGAGTAAGAAGGAGATCTTGCTGCATGACTGGAAGGGACAGGACATCTCATCTTTTCTGATTTTTAGTTCTAGTGAAAATTGACTCTTCTTGATCCACAACTTGTCAGTTTGGAGTCTGGAATGTAGACCTTTAGATTTCTCAAGTGTGAATTTGCTGGCTGAAACCTAGGGACTTTTTGGACTCCAAAATCACTGAGCGTTTTACAATAAATTCTTTACCTTTTGAGAGAATCTTATTATATTTCGCTTCCTCTTTCTTGAATCTCCCCACAAATGCAAATACTTTTTCTAGCTGATTGATTATAATAAACATACTCTGGAAGTAAGTGTTCACTGTGTCTACTGTCATCAGCTGTAACACTTGGATAGATTCCTGTATCCATGAACATAAAGAGCTCCATCACACTCTCGGGCTTTCCTGTTATTCTGTAGTCAAACCACTTCTCCCACAAGAAGCCCTGAGCAATAATGGATATGGTCTTATACATTTGGCTTTTGAATAAGACTACATAAAATTAACCCTAATCTATGTAACATTTCCATTTTTCTTTTTCCTTCCCATCAAAATTTTCTAGAAATCATTCAAGTGCATGTATAAACATTATTTTTCTGTGTATTATTCCATATAACAAGTGTACCACATTCTGGTTAGTCACTGTGTGCTGATTATCTATTTCCTGCCAATCTAAATATCCCTTTGTGGAGAAAGGAGGGAAGCTCATAAGACTCAAGATGCTACAGAAAATTAACAGGTCCAGGAAGCTCATGAAATTACAACATTCCCAATACCTCTCTCCAAGGTTATATAAGAAGTAATAGTGGCTATGAATAAGAGGTTAGCTTTAGTGTACCTGACTGTAAGTTGTGTAAGGAGATCCAGAAATGCAGTTTTGGTGAGTCATCACCCATATGATAATGGCCCTTTCCTGATACACCTAGCTTTGTGTCACCCATACTCCTGTAACTAACCCCAATAAACACAGAGATTCACCAGTCCAGGCTTCAGTAAAATTGCTTCCTTGGTCTTTTGGTGTGGCTTTATATGAAGTCAATTGTCTTTGTTCATTTCTCCCCATGGAAAAGGCACACGACTGTATCCTAATGAATGTGTCTATGTTGATTACAGTTCATGAGAATCAGGAATAAAGCTCTTATTAACCATTTCCATACAGGTTTTTCAGTAACATATTTCATCTGGCTAAAGCCCTCCTCTCTCCCTTAGTAGCTTTTCTCTGTGATTGATTATGTTCCCCAGAGAGGTCATGGGTAGGCTATGCTTTGGCTAAGTACAAACCTTAGCCACAGCAGCCCATAATCCTCTGCAGATTCTTTGTGTTTAATCAACTTGAACTTCTTTCTTGTTATTCTGGAAGAATGTCAGAATACAATGGGTACAAAATATATTTTTTTACAGAAACAAGACACGAAAGAATGCTGATGTGTGGGAACAAAAGTAACAGTTCAAGGACCTGAGCTCCACTCTGACCTGTCAAGTCTGGATAGTGTGACTCTAAGTCCTACCATCTCTCTTTGGTCCACTGTGTCCTTACCTAGAAACAGAAGGTATCAGCTGAGATGAAGAATTGGAAAATCAAGGCCTATGGAGTACAAAGAGGCAACACAGGAAAAACGATGTATGATGAACATGAGAAAACTTAATGGCAGACCCATTGATGAGGGACAGTTGGATGACTCCTCGTGCCATATGAGAGTAAGAGTCAAATAAAGCCACTGTAGGGCTGCCATAGTCACTCAGGTCCTGCTGACATTTTCTTCATTGTAGACAACTCTGTTTCTTTTCAAAGATACACAAATCACTCAAGAGCTATACTCTGAGTTCCACCCATCCTCTGCAAGCAAGCACAGTATGCACATTATCTGACTTCTCCAGGAAAACAGCAGAAACCTAGATTGCCATGTAAAGTCACATATGTATCTCTCGTTACTTGTAGTTAATATAAGTGATATGGATAACAGCCTCCATTTGAAAGTGTTCTCACTTTTGGACTGGAGAGATGCCTCAGAAATGAAGAGTATTAGTTACTCTTGCAGAGGACATGAGTTTGGTTCCCAGCACCCACATGCTGGCTAACAACCATTCATAATTCCAATTCCAGGGGATCTCTTACCCTACTCTAACATCTATAGGCATTGCACAGAAAGGCATGCTTACAAACATGTAGGCAAGATACTCAGACAGGTAAAAATTAAAATAAAAACAATGTTTCTCCTTGAAGAATGGCAGAATGGACAAGGCTAGGTGTATCAGTCATGCCTACAGAAATTCCCTGGATTCCTGGTAAGAACAGAGATGGCTGTTTCTAACTTGTTACTTCAGACCCAGAATGTTGGGCCCCATGGGTCCATAGCAACCTACTTCTGCCTTTTGTAATCTTGCCTTTCCTTACTGATGCCCTGAGAATTCCTGTCTCTTTTATGGTAACCACACCCACTCGCTCCCTCTAGGGATTTCTTCTTGCCTAGGCTGGCCTCCGACTTGGATACTACTTGTCCCCTCCCTTTCCATGGTAGCCCCAAATGCAAGCACAAGACTCCATATCTGTAGGTTTCCAATTCTACTCTAGGCCCATTCCCGGTCAGTGCCCATCAACAAGAAGGTCAGTAGGCATTTGTTGATTTGCACTGGGAAAGTGCCATGAATTTATTATTGTTGTTCCTATATGCTTCTCCTGGTTCAGGTAATAACAGTAACTCACATGGGAGTTTTCAGTTTGTGCCATTGATAATTCAGTTATTGCCCATCCATGCATCCACAATTTTTATAAATGATCAGATTGATCTGAGCAAAATGTGAACATCTTCTCATGGAAGGTCAAAAATGGATGGAGGTTTGGAACTACAGACATCTATCCAAGCAGGTTTTTATTATAAATAATCATGCCTTCGTCATTGCCATTCGCTGCCTTTCCTGTCACTCCTAAACTTGAAACCTTGGTCATTCTAAGGCCAGGGTTGGAGAATCTGGAGATATCTGCCCTTTCTCTCCTCCTTCTCTTTGAGTGTCCTTGGCATAGTATGCACTTGATAACAGCATCCCCATAACTTTTGCAAATGGTAGATTTGATTTCATTTAACTACTAGGGTTCTGAGGGAAGGTGATCAGTGACATGTAAAAGATAGGTTGAGACTTCCATAGAAGGAACAACGCAAGTCTGTTTGCAATGAAGATCTCTCTATTATGTTCACCCATTTGTATTGTACAGTACACTGCTGCAGTGAATGTAGTTATGAAAAGAATCATCTATTACTTGTCCCCAGGTTTAGTAAAGCAAAAATATTGCTTAAGAGGCAAGGGAATGCAAAGAAGAGAGTATTACATATTTGCATAAGTTACCAGCACAGAAACTTGATTATGACAAAATGTTCAGAAAGGCGATTCTGAAACATGTGCAGAGCTTTGTAACTGTTTATGTCACTGAAATGATGTCATTCTGATACCTTGAAAGTCCAAACACTAAATAATAAATGAGTAAGTAAAAGAAAAGGAAATGATGGTCACTAAAGAACATTTATTTTCTGACATGACCCTGAAGTTCACAGTACTCAAATTTGTTTCTGCCATGTTGTTGGATGTTGTTGATAACACTACCATCTCTCTCCTTGACACTATGACACCTCACCTTGAGCTTATCTCTTCCTGAAACTTGTAATTATTTTTTCTTTTCGAGACAGGGTCTCCCTGCAGCCCCAGCTGTCCTGGAACTCACTCTGTAGACCAGGCTGGCCTTGAACTCACAAAGATCTGCCTGCCTCTGCCTCCCAAGTGCTAGGACTAAAGGCATGCGGCACCACGCCCGGCTGTAATTTAATTAACAACATAGTAATTGAGAAAATTATACTTTAAATGTTAAGTGGTATATTACTTAAATAAAAGGAAGGCATCTTGGTGGATAACTGTTGTTTACAATGATAGCATATCATGGAGAGTCACCATTGAGTTCCCTCTAGGAAGAATCTTCTGTCCTTGAACTGGCCTTCATATGGAACCCCTTCATTTGGAATTCAGGGACAATGGAAAGAGTTAAATTGCAAACTAGGACCAAAATAGAGAAGTACTTCTCAGGGTAACTGTAGGGTTGTGGGGCTCACGAACATGTAAGATTTATTTTCTACTCATGACTAGTCCATATTCCCATATTGTCACTCATAACATAAACCAGTTAAAATGGGAGAAATAGAGTATATTAAATACCAGTCAAAAAAGGAGTTTAATACATTTTTTTCTTCACTTTTAAAATGTTTATTATTGATTTTAGACAAAAATTCCCAGAAGGGCCTCTTTAGAGCGAAAGAATATTCTTTCAAGTTACCTTGCTGTGCGGTGACAAAAACAATGATGTCTTCCTCTCTCTTTGATCTATACAATTGCAGGTATTTCTCAATGCAACTTCTCTCTATCATGGGTACTGGAGTGCTTTTCATATTAAGGACAGTAATAAAGGATCACATTTCTTAGACTTAGGCTCCTCAAGGGGAAAATATTAGAACATTTTAGAAACTGTCTCACTTAGACTACCTGATTTGAAGAGCTCAATTTTTGGTAGGATGGAAATCAGTAAGGGACAACTTTTCAATATGCCAGATATGGACTATTCATTAGGGACATTAGGGCATATATGGAATAGAACCTTAAACATTATAGGAGAAGAACTAAGTGTCTCAAGTATCTCTGTGCTCCTGGGCCTAGCATAGTGCTCAGCTGAAGTGTGTGCTTATTTGGGCATTATCAAGTGAGTTACTGGTATTCACTTCATGCCTCACCCCTGTTGAAAGCAGCTTGTCCCCAGGATAATTTTCCAAAAACAGTCAGTCATGGCCTTTTGTCTTTGGGGCTGAGGGAGGCCAGTGCTATTGCAGTTATAAATCAGTAAGAAAGGCAGAGAGACTTTAAGCTGGACAAGCTTCTAGATGCTTTATACCTATGGTTGTAGGAATGCTTGTGGGAATGCTTTGTGGCAGCCAGAGTACTGGTAAAAGCAGAAAGAGATCCGGGTATGATCAAAAGCAGCAAATGCAGAGCAAAAATGTGCTTTTCAAAGGTTGCTTCAATGTTCAGGTTTATCATTTTGCACATGAGTGCCGAGGCTGCTCTAAGCCTACAGAATGACACTGTCCTGGTTCTCACTGCACTGTTCCTAATAGTCTGCTTGATCTTTGGAAAAAAATTGATTGTTTTGTACATTTCATATAATATCTATTAATCCAATTTAGACATCCTCCCCCATCTGCACTCCTTCATAGATCCACCCCCCTGCTAGATTTCCTGCATTCTGTCATCTATGTTAATTCCTATCTGGTCAAGCATTCATACCCAGATGTCCCTCACTGCAAGTTCATCCATTGGGGCCTAGTCAGCCTATCTAGAGCCATTCCCTTACAGAATATCTACTATCTTCCACCCATCAGTAATCAGTTGGCAATAGTTTCTTGGCTAGGGTTCAGGTATGCTGCCCATTTCCCCAGTTCTCTGGTGGGTTTTTGTGTGACTGAGTAAGCATGGGTCTTATCCATGCTGTCTCCATTGCTGAACACCTCCATTTCTCTATATTAATGAACAAACTCTGGATCATACAATCTTCCTGCTCCCTCTTCCACGATGAGGGAGGTTTAATACAAGAATCCTACCTAGAGATACTAATTGCTTTATACATTATCAGAGTATTGAGTTTCATTTTTGACTCTGTTTGCTACCTATTCATAAAGCAAAGGTCAGCACAGGGGGAGCTCCTTTACGGAATAAGTTGACATTAGTAGTTCTATCCTGATGGGAGGTAAGGTTTCTGTACAGGAATGGCATTAGTATTTTCAAATGTACCATCATCATGGGAAATCTAGAAGCAAGCACTGCTTGCTTTCCTCCACACATTCCCTTTTATTCATAAATATCTGGTTGCTCTGTACAACGAAATGTCTAGCACACATTTGACATATTTCCCTTTGCAGCCACTGAGTGAGTCAAAAGAGCAAACAGATTCTGGGCTCTGTGAAGTGTTCTCTGAGATATCTAAACCTGCCTCAGACACCTAACTGATTAGTAAAGTGGAAGCTGTGAAGAGAAACTAAACTGAAATGATGCTGGAAATGAAAAATTCAATACACCAAATGAAATCCTCAGCGGAAAGCCTCACTAACAAAATGAATCATGTTGAAAACATAGGATCAGAGATACAATAGGACTACTCCATAAAAGTCAATGAGAATGCTTTTTTAATTGTTTTATTGAATGTTTGTGCATTTCAAACATTTCTTTATCTACTTTAGACCCACTAATCCTTCCGTGCATTCTGCCTTACATGTCTTGCGTCTTTTTCTCAGTCTTTTTAAAAAAATTTCAATGAAGTTTACTGTTTTAGGCAGAAGTTTACTGTTTAGGTCACTTCTTTGAACAACTTTGTTTTTTGTTGTTGTTGTCTTTAAATTTATATTGCTCTAAAAGTGAATATATCTATACTCCACACATATATCAAAATTACAATGTCTGAAAATAAGCTATAGGTTAAATCTAAAACATGTTTAGGTATACATATTTAACTGTAGAATTGCATGCAGGTAAAAAGAAATCCTACTTTACATTCTTAAATTACATAGCAATTCAGTCTTTTAATGTATTTTTATAGTAGCAGGAGGTATTATATTTACTAAGAAAGAAAAATAAAATATCTCAGTTTGCCTTAAAAATAAGGATTTTGTGCTAGGATCCACAAATGAGGAACAGCATACACCACTTGTTTTACTGAGACTGTGTTACTTTACTTAGCATAACAGCTTCTAGTTCTATCCATTTACCAGAAAATTTCATAATGTCGTCTTTCTTTACTACTGCATAGAGTTCCATTGTGTAGATGTACCATATATTCCTTATCCACTCATCTGTTGAGGGACACTTGGGTTGGTTACAGTTCTTCGCTATTGTGAAAAGAGCTGCAATAAACATGGTTGTGTATGCATCTTTGCAATAGGGTAAGTCTTGTTGATATATACCCAGGAGTGGTATGACTGGGTCAGGTGGTAGGTTCATTTTTAGTCTTTTAAGAGTTCTCTACAATGCTTTCCATAGGGGTTTCATGAGTTTGCATTCCCACTAGCAGTGAAGGAGTGTTTCCCTTTCCTCACAACCTCTCTGTTTGGTTTCCTTTGTTTACTTTGATTTCTTGATCATAGCCAGTCTTACCTGGGTAAGATGAAATCTTAAAGTGGTTTTATTTTGCATTTACTTAAGTATTTATATTATATTATATTTTATGTGTATTAATGTACTGTCTGCATGTAGGTTTGTGCACCCGTGTCGTGAAATGCTGTGGAGGTTAGAAGAGGATGTCAGATTCCCCTGGAACTGGAGTTAAAGACGGTTCTCAGCCGCCATGTGGGTGCTGGGAATCGAACCCGGGTCCTCTGCAAGAGCAGTAGGTGCTCTTAACCGCTAGGCCATTTCTCCAGCCCCAGACGTTGAATGCTTTTAAAGATGTTTCTTGGCCATCTTTACTTCTTCATTTGTGAAGTCTCTGTTCAGTTCTTTACTTTTGATTGGGTCATTTGTTTTCTTGCTACTTTGTTTTTTTGAGTAATTTATATACTCTGGATGGTAATGGTCTGACAGATGTATCAGTGATGAAGATTTTTCTCCCACTCTGTGGATTTTCTCTTTATTTCTTTGTTTCTTTCGTTGTACAGAAGGTTTTGAGTTTAATGAGGTCCCACTTGCCGATTGTTGACTTTGGTTCCTGTGCAGCTGCTGTTGATTTAGAAAGACATTTCATAGTCCTATGTCTTATAAGTTACTACTACTGTTTTCTTCTATAATTTTCAGAGTTTTAGGTTTCACATTGTGGTCTTTGGTCCATTTGGAGTTGATTTTTGTACAGGGTGAAAGGTAGGGGTTTAGTTTTCTTCTACAAGTGGCGATCAAGTTTTGCAAGCACCATTTGCTGAATATGCTGTCTTTCCTCCATTGAGTCTTCCTGGCCCCTTTGTCAAATATGAGGTGGGTAAAATTGCATGTGCTCAAGTTTGGATCTTCAATTTTGTTCCATTGAACTACATGTCCATTTTTTTAACGAATATCAGGCAGTTTTTATGCCTATAGCCCTGTAATATAGTTTGAAGTCCAGTATTGTAATCGTCTCTGCATTGCTCTTCTTGCTCAGGATTGCTTTGGCTATCTGGGGTCTTTTGTTTTTTCATAGGAAAAACCCCACCCCTACCCATCCCAGATCATGCATTCTGCCGTAACTTTTCTGCATCTTTCTCTGTTTTTTTTGTTTTGTTTTCATTTTTTTAACAATAGGTGATAATCTGTGAGTACAAGCATCCTTCATGTAAAACCAATTTGTGGGCAGTTGTGCCCAAACCCACACAGCTCATGTGTCCCACCATCCAGCAGGGGGGGGGGTGGGGGGCTTGTATGTTCAATCAAGTTGATCAAATGAATGTCCAGCCTATATTGTTGTAGTTTCACCATTCACCCCAATTGTAGCCCTTACATTCTACCACGCCCCCTCTTCCACAGATGGTTCCCTAGGCTTCGAAAAGGGGCACAGGTGGATGAGAAGCAAAACAGTCTACTTTCTCTGGAGCTGTTGTCTTGGTCTCTAGTCAATTCTGGCTGTTTTCTTTCATGTGCTGCCAGCTTGTCCAGGCATAATACAGGAGCTCTGACATCAACAATGGATTATTCTACCAAGGAGATGTTGGCCAGGGGATCCAAGCCCCCACAAAAGGTAAAGGCTCCTTGCCTCCAAACTGGGATATCTGCAGGAAGAGAGGCGATAAGGCCCTGCTGTTGAAGACCTGATATAAACATGGGAAAGATGTATGGAGACCGCACTTGCAAGTATACAGAAGGTCTCTAGAATGCCAGAGAGTGTTACCAAAGCCACTAAACCAATAAAGCAAATATAGGTCTCCTTGAGTCAAGCAAGATTCCTCCGTCAGCACCAGCTACACCTCATCTGCCTGGAAATACTTTGCAGCAGTGGCAGCCATATGTCTGTATATCCCAAATCTAATTGACAACACAGTATTTTTTTTTTTTAAAGTGTATGAATGTATTGTCTGCATGCAGGTCTGTGCACCTGTGTCGTGCAATGCCGCGGAGGTCAGAAGAGGGTCTCGGATTCCCCTGGAACTGGAGTTCTCCTGGAATTGGAGTTACAGACGGTTCTTAGCCACCATGTGGGTGCTGGGGATCGAACCCGGGTCCTCTGCAAGAGCGTCGGTGCTCTTAACCGCTAGGCTATCTCTCCAGCCCAACAACACAGTATTTTTAAAAGCTTAACACATCATATGGGGAAAACCTCGACAAATCTCATTGTACAGAAATGACTTTGAATTTTGTCATTAACTCCCATGTAAGACGGAAATAGAATCACTGAAAATGTCAACAAGATTCACTGCAAAAAGCCCACTGAGAATTACAAAGAAAATGCACATAAGGTTGGGTAAACTCTATTGTACTTTCATTTGGGTATACACCGTTAAAGACATATTTACTGAAAATCTTTAGAAAAAAATGTAAATTTAAATTTAAGCCGTTACCTCCTAAATTTTAACTGGTTTTGACCTGAGTTATTTCTTGTCACATCCTTGTGTGTATCTCACTATTTTTGGTTCATTCTTGGATGATGGAATCACTATTACTTTGGGACAAGTGTCCCTTACCCGTCTTCTAGTTTGGTTTTCTTCTTTCAAAGACCAAACATTATGACGAAAAGAAACTTGGGGGAAGAAAGGGTTTATTTGCCTTATAAGTTGCACTCCATCATCAAAAGAAGCCAAGTGAGTCCTGAAGAGAGGAAACGAGAGGCAAGCACTGCAAAGACTATCGGAACACAATTTACTGGTTTGGTTCCTCACGTTTGCTCAGCTATATTCCAAATACTACCCAGGGCTAACTTCCCAGGAATGGCAACATTTTCAGTCAGTTTGGACCTCCTACATCAATGAGCAATAAAGGAAAGGCCTCATAGACATGGTCATGGGCCAATCCTATGGAAATAATTCCTCAATAGATATTCCAACTTCTCATTTGATTCAAAATAAAACACAGAGACCTAACTTATGAATGCATAAATAAGCACAGTTAGTAATTACTGGACAACACCTGGAGTTTCAATAAGAGGATATCAACTATGCAATTTTGACATTACTGTCTGTGCTGGATAGCTTTAGTGTCAACTTGACACACCTGGGTTGAGGGAGCCTCAATTGGGGAATTGGCCCATTGGATTGACCTGTGACCACATCTGTGGACTATTGTCTTGATTGTCAGGCAATGTGGGAGGGACCAGCCCACAATGTGTAGTGCTGCCCTGGGCAGGTTGTTTTGTACCATATAAGAAGGCAGGATGGGCATGAGCCAGGGGAGCAAGCCAGTGAACAGCATTCTTCCATGGCCTGTGCTTCAGCTCCTGCCTCCAGGTTCCTGCCGTGAGTTCCCGCCTTGGGCTCCCTGAGTGATGAACTGTGACCCGGGAGATGTAAGCTGAATAAACCCTTTCCTCCCCAAGTTGGTGTCAGTCAGAATGTTTTTTCACAGCAATGGAAGACAAACTACAACACTATCTGTTTTAGTAACTTTCTATTGCTGAGAAACACAGACCAAAATCAGCTCAGTGAGGGAAGAGTTCATTTCATATCTCTCTTCCAAGGCTCAGTTCACCTTTGAGGGAAGTCAGGGAAGGAACTTAAATAGGGAAACTGAAAGCAGGAACTGAAGCAGAAGATATGGCAAGATGCTATCTGGGTATACTTCCACAACTACAACACCACCAAAAATATAAGGTACAGAGTATATCATCAACTGTATCACAATTTTAAAAGTTCTCTTGGCTATTGTAGATTCTTTGCATTTCTTCATAAATTTTACAATTATATGGCTAATTTCTGTTTAAAAGGCTTTCTGAGATTTTTTGTCAGATTGTGTTAAAATATATATGAACTTGCAAAGAAATGAGGTTTTGCAATATTGTATCTTTTCATTATGAAATAAAGCATATATTCATTAATTGCTTTATGTAATTAATTTGTCTCTGCAGTCTTTTATAGATGCTATTGTTTAACTTTGGTAAAATTTACTCATAAGTTCTTCATGCATATGTATAATAATTTAAATTGCATGGTCAGTATTAGTGTCCACATGTTCATTGCTGGTATACATGCACATAGTAGGTTTTTGCATATTGATCTTGTGTGGTACAATCTAGTTGTGCTCAGATATTAGTGGTGGAGGCTTTTCTTCAGGCTGGATTTCCTACACAAAAGGTAACTTTTTTTTTTTTTGCACCTGCCCTCACATGGTGCAAGTCTCAGATGTCTCTATATATATATCCCTTTCAATATGGGGCTCTTCACTGGAAATGAGGCTGCACCTTCACCAGCAGTCTATTCTATCCTCTTAATCCTGCTAAGCCTCAGCTGTTCCCCATGACCCCTTGATGCTACCAAAGCCAGTGCTACCTGGAAAACTCTTACAGATTGGCAAGTTTGGTATCGAGCTTAAGATGGAGTGTTGAGCAGCTCTGGGTACTGAGCCTGAGGAAATATTTTGTAGAAAATTTCCCCTCAATAATGCCAGTCTCGTCTTAATCACAGCTAATTATTCAGTTCAAGCTAATCAGCATCAGTTGTCTCAGTAAAGCACAAAAAGTCTCACATTCACAAATTCTTAATTCAAATGCATCACAAAACAGCCTAACAGCGTATTTGCTCACCTATGAAATTTCACAGGCCAATCTAATGTCACGTATGTTTATTTTTCAGCATAACTATGCCAAACTTCACATCAACTGCTCATTAACAGATTTCAAATCATTTCCAGAACAAAATTTTAAAAGCTTCCACAATCATCCCCGATGCGACATGGTCAAGACCATCACGACAAAATTCTACTCTCTGTTAGCAATGAGTGTACTACTTTGCTTTTTATTTCTTTGATAAAATACTGGTAAGAACCAATTTGTGGAATAAAGGATTTATTTGGCTTACATGTCCTGATAATAGTTAATCCTAGAGAGATGCCAGGGCAGAAAACGGGGCAGGTAGGAATGAAAGCAGGAAACATTGAGCAATGTTGTTTACTGGCTTGCTCCTCTGGCCCAAGCTCAGCCTGCTTTTTGTACAATCCAGGATAACCTGCCCAGTGTTGGCACTGCCCACAGTGGGTTGTGCTCTCCCACCTCACTCAACAATCAAGAAAATGTCACACAGACTTGCGCAGAGGCCATACTGACAAAGGAAACTGCTGAATTGAGTTTCCCTTTCCCAGGTGTGTGAAGTTGACAACTGAAACTATCCAGCACAGTGTCCTTCATAATTATCTTCCTTAAAGTATGGGTGTCCAAGGTGGCATTAATATGGGGTGATTAAAGTGAATGAGGTGGGCTTTGGTGCAAGCCTTTCAGCAGTTTGGGATTTTTTTTTTTTAATTCCCTTGATTGTAGCATCCCAATTTCTTTTTGTCACTTTTTGTTTCCTTACTCATCAAGTGAATAACTGATTGTCACTTCTCCCAGTTGGAGGATCATGGGACATGTCATGTCTATTATAAATCTTCCATTTGGATTTAAGTTTTCATTTTCTTTTTCACACTTTTTTCTTTGTCCATAAATAATTACATATTTGTAAGTGTTCCCAAAGTTTGTTTTGGGAGATTAGTGCATTCTTCCTCCTGACTCTTCCAACAGTACGATCTTCAGGACACTATCTGGGTATACTTCCACAACTACAACACCAGCAATAATATAAGATACAGCACTCACATGGTGGCTAAGAACCGTCTGTAACTCCAATTCTGGGAGAACTCTAGTTCCAGGGGAATCCGACACCTCTTCCGACCTCTGCGGCATTGCACGACATGGGTGCACAAACTTGCATGCAGACAGTACATTCATAGACATACAGAAATAAATAAAATTAATTAAAAAAGATACAGAGTATATCATCAACTGTACCACAATTTTAAAAGTTCTCTTGGCTATTGTAGATTTTTTGCATTTCTTCATAAATTTTACAATTACATGGTTAATTTCTGTTTAAAAGGCTTTCTGAAATTTTTTTTGTCAGATTGTGATAAAATATATATGAATTTGCAAAGAAATTAGGTTTTGCAATATTGTATCTTTTCATTATGAAATAAGGCATTCATTAATTGCTTTATGTCATTAATTTGTCTCTGCACTGTTTTATAGAAGTTATTGTTTAACTTTGGTTAAATTTACTCATAAGTTCTTCATGCATATGTGTAATAATTTAAATTGCATGGTCAGTATTAGTGTCCACATGTTCATTGCTGGTATACGTGCACATAGGAGGTTTTTGCATATTGATCTTGTGTGGTACAATCTAGTTGTGCTCAGATATTAGTGGTGGAAGCTTTCCTTCAGACTGGATTTCCTACACAAAATGTAATTTACTTTTTTTTGCCCTTGTTTTCTGATTGGATTAGACACAAACTCTTTGTTCTACATATGTGACCAATATCTACCCTGAGTGTACAGGTTAGTCTTCAGTCATATGTTCTTGAATGGAAACATAAAGCAGAATTTTCATGGTTTACCTAACTTTCCACAACACCAGCATTCAAGACATTAACATACTCCACTGATAAAAATTAAGATTATTATGCATATCTAATTCAGAAAATTTAGTCACTGGGGTCTTGATAGAAGTCTGTGATTCCACACTGGAAACAGAATACTGAAGATTTCTACAGAGAGACTGAAGAAAACCAGATTGGATGGTTTCAGAGAATTACAGGAGAACAAATGGTGGGGATGGTATATTTGATGACAAACATTGTTGGAGGGGAAGGGGATGAAGCTCCAAGACAAAACTTTTAACAACAGGGCTGGAAAGATGGCATTGCACGACACGGGTGCACAAACCTGCGTGCAGACAGTACATTGATACACATACATAAATAAATAAAATTAAAGGAAAAACTTTTAACATTAACTTGGAACAATTTTAATTGAGACATCCAAAGGAGATAATGGTGAGGGCAGTGATCCAGCAGAAGGAGCCATGTTTCCACAGGAAACACTTGAAGGAATCACCTCTTTCATGTGTGTTGTGACAATTTATCTCCCACTGACCTCCCTTTGAGAAAATGAGAACATGAGCAGGTCAGTGTGGGATACATATTACAGGGGTGATTAATCGCTACAGCATCTTGCCTATCTCTGTACCTGTCCTGCAAGCCACACCCACAGAAAGGAGATGGGTGAAGTTTTGTGATGTGAAATCCATCCAGAGCCTCATTGGTTGGGGGAACTACTTAGATGAGCAAACAGAGCTCAAGGGTGCTGCTCCTCATTACCCTGGTGTGGGCATATGAAGGAGAGCAGGAAATAACCTCTTCATTCCTGCCAGGCAACAGTGCCTATGAGAAGCTTCATATCAGGAAAGCTAGTATAGGAAATGTCACCCAGAAAGATGGAGGAAGGGAATCCACAAAGTGACACCAAGTAGGGAAGTGAGACCCAGAAGACCAAGGAGAGAAGTGAGGCCAAGGACAATGAAGAGAGTGACAATGAGGAGTGTGAGGGCGATGATGATGCTGATGCTGCCCAAGAAAAAAAGAGCTGATGAAAAGATCAGAAAACCATAATCCCCTCCCCTCTGTTTCCCATAGACTCCCTACAAACTATTTCTTGAGCCTGCATCTTTTCTTATAAAACTCCGCTTGCCTGACACGCTCCATCTTACCCCTGAACTAAAGCACGTCCATGTCTCTTTGTATCTTGACCAGAGAGAGAAGATACTCAAAAAGTGAAAGAAGTTCTTGAAATGAAGCCCAACAAATCAAAAAATCAGAGTGATAGTTATATGGTACAGGAGGGAGAATAAACAAAACCAAAAGCAAAACAAAAAGCCTAGTCAGGTGGAGAACACTGAGAAAATTACAGACCCTTTTAGTGGACAAGTAATGATGGACAGTGAATAGCTAGCAGCACTCACAAACCCCAGGAAGAGTTCACCATCTCACACAGACTGGAGAAATAACCAATAAACAAGGTCTAGCCATATAATAACAAGCAGTAGGAATAAGAATGTGCTCTGATTTTGAGAAACAAAAGAGAGAGAGGGAAGGAAGGCCAGAAGGATGGAGGGAAGGAGAGATGAAAGGACAAAGGGGAAGAAAGAGAGTACAGGAAGGGATAGAATGAGAGGGTGGAGGAAAGAAGAGATAGAGGAGTGTGGGGCAGGGAAAGGGAGGAGAGAAGGGAGAGGGACAGGGAAGAGAATAAGAGAAGATGAAAAGGAAGTCATAGAAGAGAGGAGGGGGGAGGGGAGACAGCATAGGGCTGAATATTTAAGAGGGGAGGAATAAAGGAATTGGGGAGAGCAAGAGGACTGGATTCAAGGGGAGGAAGCAGATGAGGAGGGTAAGGAGAGATGGGGAGGGAAAATGATGGTAATGGAGGGAGGGGAAAAGGAAGGATTATAGAGAGCGGGATGGAGGGAGGAGGAGAAGAGGGTGGAAGGCAGGGAAAGGAGAGGGGCATGGGAGGGGACAGAGGGAAGAATGGAAGATAAGAATAGAAGGAGAGAGGAAGGAGAGGCGGTAGGGTGGACTAAAAGGGAGTAGAGTAAAAGTAAAGACAGGAATGTCAGAGGAAGGAAAGAAAAGGAGAGGTGTGGGGACAAGGGTAAAAGGGATAGAAGCGAAGGGTAAAGTCAGTGAAGAGATTCAACAGGGGATGGAGAGGGCTTGGATGTAAGAAAGAAGTAAGAGAGCGGGAGAGATGGAGACAGAGAGAGGCAGAGAAAGTGAATAAAGGAGCATTGTAGAGTTAAGAGAGGAAGGGAAGAAGGAGGAGGGAAAGAGAAGAGGAAACAGCCAGGAAGGAGAGGGAAGGAGAGATGATGGCTCTGGAAGGAGGGGAGAGCTTAAGAGAAGAGAGTGATGTAACATGGAGAGCAAAGCAAGTGGAAATAAAAGAATTTGGGGTGTAGAAGGGGAGAGAGGAAGATGGAAGTGGAGGTGAGGTTAGAGGAGGGACAGGAATGGAGGGGAAGAGAGTCAGTGGGGTGGAGGAAAGAGAGCAAGGTGGGGGAAGCATGTGTGAGGAAGGGGAGGGGATGTGAAAAATGAGAGTGGAGGACAAGGAGAGAGGAGTATCTTTCTTACTTTCCCTTTGCTGTGATCAAGCATCATGACCAAGGTAACTAAAGAAGCTGTGTTCATTTGGCTTCTGGTTACAGAGAGAGAAATGTCCATCATGGTGAGTATGAATGGTTAGGAGAGGTAGGCCAAGCAGAAAGTTGAGTGCCCACATCTTTATGAAGTCACAATAGGCACAGAGAGACAAACTTTGAATTCATGGCCTGTGCACAGAGAGCCACATCATACTAAACCATCCATCTTCAAGGTCCCATGACCCTCAACTGCACCACTGTTAAGGAAGTGCTGAAGCACTGAGGCCTGGGGGCAGGAGGGGGCACTGTGCATTCTAATTGTCCCAGGGAGGGAGGTGGAGGGTGGAGGAAAGGGAAGGGTGTTGGGAGTGTGGATGGAGGGAAAGAAGCGTGTGGAGTAAAGAGAGGAAATAAGTAAGAAAAAAGGGAGGGGAGACTGTAGGGGAAGGAAGGGAGGGGAGAGTACTGAAACTGGGGAGGGAATAGAAAAATCTGGGGACAGATCAGATGAGGGAGGAGGAGGGCTGAGGGAAGGAAGATGTTGGGTGCAGAGAAAGAGGAGGAGGAGGAGGAGGAGGAGGAGGAGGAGGAGGAGGAGGGAAGGGGAGGAAAGGAGAGATGATACAATGGAAAAGGGGAAAGGGCAAGAGATGGGAGGAAGAGTGATGGAACAAGGAAAGGGAGAAGAGTGCAAAGGAGAAAATGGGGAAGGGGACAAAGGGGAAGAGAAGAAGGAAAAGCAGAGTAGTGGAAAGGAAGGAAAGGATGGAAAGCGCCAAGCAAAAAGAGGAGAGGGGAAGGCTCAAGAGGAGATAGGAGGGAGGGAGAAGTTGGGGAGAGAAAAAGAGAGGAGAGGAAGAGGAGATTTTAAAAGTCAGGGAGTGAGGTGGAGAGGATCTGGAGGGAATTTGTGGAAGCAGAGAGTTGACAGAGTGCAGAACACAGAAGAAAACAGACTGAGAGAAAGCAAACTGGGTGAGGGAGAGGAGTGGAGAAAGGAAATAGGGGTTGGTGCAAGGAAGGGGATGGGCCAGGAGAAGAAGAGGATGAGGAGGAGGAGGAGGAGGAGGAGGAGGAGGAGGAGGAGGAAGAGGGAGCGGACGAGGAAAAGAAGGAAGAGGGAGAGAAGGAGGGGGAAGAAGAAGAGGGGGAGGGAAAGAGGATTTAGGATAGGGCACATGTGTTTTAACAGTAGTAATTGAAATTAAATATATTTTCAATTATTACTAAATATGATGTGAGCCAACTGTGTAAGAAGGCTGTCCTAAGCTAACAATATCTTTGACTACATTCAGTAGAAATGTAGGCAAATCAAGAAGTGACATTTTTCTTTTATCCTCTGTTGTTTAAACTATGTATGCAGAATTATCCCTATTCACTTTGAGAGGTTTTGAAACCAATTCAATTGTAACTGTAAATCAAGAAACCTGTGGTATTGTAGGACTTGAAACTCTATCATAGAACAAGTTGTAGAAAATAAAGCTGTGTCAGGAAAGATCACATCAGGAATGAAAATATGTATTTAAATCAGATTAAAAGGGAGACTTATAACGGGTGGAGACAAGATAGGAAATCCACAGAAATTATGGCACAACGTGGGTTTGGAAATAAGATAGCAACATGTTCTTACTTTGAGTGATCTATGGAGGAGACAGTTACTGGACTATAAAAGACTAGAGATGTGTGTGCAGAGAAAAATTCAGGTAAGTGAAACTGAGGTAAATTTATGGAATGAGACTACAATAAACCTGCAAAAGAGGAGCTAGAAAAATAAAAAAAAAAAAACATTCTGGCTTTTTTCTCTTGCCATATAATCATCTGCCAGGATTTTCCTATGATGGAATTAAGTCTAATGAGAAGTCAGAAAAGGAGTGGGCCAACACAGCACACAGTTCACACATGGTTGCCTTGGGAGAATGTATGTAGCATGAAGAGGTCAGAATACAACTGGTGAGACAATGGGTAGTAGAAAAAGACCACTGAAGTCAGACAAGGAGAAGGTTACAGAGGGCTAATGATATCTTTATCAGCTCTCTGATAGGTGATGTTATGGAAACTACTTTGACTTATTGAGACCCTCACTGCAATAATTCCCTGGTTAAGAGTACCAAATTGGGCTAGAGGGATGGCTTAGAGGTTACGAGAGTCGACCACTCTTGCAGAGGACCCGGGTTCGATCCCCAACACCCACATGGCGGCTGAGAACCGTCTGTGACTCCAGTTCCAGGAGAACTCCAGTTCCAGGGGAATTGAGACCCTCTTCTGACCTCCGCGGCATCGCACGACACGGGTGCGCAGACCTGCATGCAGACAATACATTAATACACATAAAAAATAAATAAATAAAAAAAATTAAAAAAAAATAAAAAAGAGCACCAAATTGGAGAATGTAGCCCTATGTGGTATACATTCTATTAGGTTGTTAGTAGATGAGTTCAGCTTGAAGCATTTTCAAAATGTTCATCTGCTAGATCACATTTTGCTCTTTTCTCACCATATATGCCCTGTCACACTATACAAAAAAAAAATTCTAACAAAGTATTGCATTTTTGGGTTTGTTTTGATATGGGTGAGGGGAAGTCATCTTTTCCTGAAGGACTGGGGAAATATTAAGTACTATTAAAGCAATAAAGCACTGTCAAAATTGTCTGTGTGTGTGTGTGTGTGTGTGTGTGTGTGTGTGTGTGTCTGTGTGTTTATGTAATTCCATCATAGTCAAGATACACAGGAGTATCAATGTTACAAGAATCCTTTATTTTGCCCTTTTATTATGTAACCCAGTTTCATCAGTCTCCCAAAACAGTAACTACATGAAACCAGCAATTTCCAACTCTAAAACAGTGACTTTTTAAATCTTATATAAAATAAATAATTAGAAATATATGCTTAATTAGTATGATCTCCAATAGTAGGCAGAGATGTGAGGCAATGAATGATTTCTCCTGGGCCTAACATGGCCATCAAACATCATTTTAGTTTATTTTCACGTTGCTATATTGAGGCAGTCCAACAAAAGCAACTGGAACAAGAAAGTATTTTAGCTCATGGTTAACGGTATTGTCTATTGTGGAATGCCAAGGCAGCAAGAGCTTGAAGTAGCTGGTCACATTATACTGGTGTTCAGGAGAGAGTAATGAATTCATGTATTCACCTCATGCTCTCTGGTCATATGAATACTTGAAAAAATAGCTGAAATAAGCTCTTTTTACTTTAAGTTGTTTTAGTTGAAATATTTTATCACAGTGACAGAAAACTAACACAGAAATTAGGACCAGGAAGTGATATCATTGCTGTTATAAACCTCACCATGTGGTTCTCAGGCCATTGGGATGATTTGTTGCTAGAGTGTGGAAGAGATTAATACTTTGGGATAGAAAAGCCAATCACACCAAGGTATTTGAGATAATGGAATGAGTTTCTATAGATGTAAAAAACAAATTGTACTAAGAATCATGATGGTCTTACAATTCTCACACCCAACAAAATAGATGTAAATTAAAATTAATCAGAAGAGATAATGGTTATTTCATTCTGATGAAGAGATCAATTAATTAGGAATATATTACAATCACATGAATATATGCACCAAACTGTGGTACACCTAGTTTCATAAAATGATTATTATTCAACTTTGGAAAATGAATAACCCTATCTGACTGATATTAGGTGACATCAATACCTTGCTTTATCCAATATGCATGACATGTAGATAAAGATAAAAGAGAGAAAACTCTGAATTAAATGATATCATATATCAGTTGTATCTACAATCTAGGGAATATTCAATCCAAATACTAAAGAATTGACATTCTACTCAGGAGTCTATGGAAGTTACTGTAAAATAGACTAGATACAGGGGCACAAAATAAACATCAACAAATATTTAACATTGAAATATTCCATGAATTTTATCAGATCACAGTGTAATAAAGCTTAAAATCCACAGATAAAAGGTTTAATATCTACATGTACTCATGTAAATTAAACAACACATTTCTGAATGATGAATAGGCCAAAGAAAAAATAAAATTATTCATAGAAGTAAAAGAAAAAAAATACAACAAAATCTCTAGAGAATATGAAAAACAGTCCTAAGAGTGAAATTTTTAGATCTAAGTGTTTTCATTAAAAAGTCAGAAAGGTATAGAAAGGCAATTAAGATTGATTGAGTTGTACTGGATGAAATACACAAAATTCAATTAATTAAAAAATTAAAAAAGGGGTGGACAGACAACAAACCTGTAGGAAAGCTAAGGCTAACAACCAAAATGTCAAAAAATCAGAAAGGGGGGGGGGAGGGTTGTGATATGGCTCAGTGATTAAGACAATTGGCTGTTCTTGCAGATGACTGTGGTTTGATTCTTAGCACCCACATGGGAGCTAAAATTCATCTGTTACTGCAGTTCTAAGGGTTCAGATGCCCACTTTTCACCTTCATGGGCCCTACTCAACATCAGCAGAATGACATACTAGCAGGCAATCTATATATAAACATAAAATAATAAGAATAAATATTTTTAAAAAATAAAAAGGGAATAAATGACACAATGATAGAGAATATGGAAAAGCAACAACAATCCAAACAAAACTGAGCAGATGAGAAGAAACAATAAAAGTCAGACCAGAAGTCAATGAAACAGATACAAAGAAAATAAAAAATAAATAAATAAATCTAAGAGTTTGTTCTTTGAAAATATAAACAAGACATACCCACAGACCAATTAACTGAAAGAAGGAAAGAAAGAAGTGGGCTTGGTGGACCATGCCTTTAATCCTAGCACTTGGGAGGCAGAGGCAGGCTGATCTTTGTGAGTTCAAGGATCAACCTGATCTACAGAGTGAGTTCAAGATCAACCTGATCTACAGAGTGAGTTCTAGGACAGCTGGGGCTACAGGGAGACCCTGACTCAAAAAGACCAAAGCAAAAGAAAGAAAGAAAGAAAAAACAAAAACAGATTAAAAATAGAAACATCACAACAGACACCAAAAACAGACAAAACATTGTAAGGGGATAGTTTAGAAACCTATAATTTATTAAATTAGAAAATTTAAAATATACGGATAAATTTCTAAATTCATTGGAAACACCAAACTTAATCCAAGAAGAGATCAACAACTTATACATAACAGTAAGAAATAATGAAATCAAAACAGTAACACAATGGTTCACAACTGAAAAATCATAGGCCCAGATGGATTCACTGGATAATTGCACCAGACTTTCAAAGAAATTCTAGAATCAATACTGTTTAAAGTATTCAAATGAGAGAAATAACAAAGAACACCCAATCTCTGTATTACTCTCATAGTAAAGCTCAGAGAAGATAGAACATAAGCTATAGCCTTATATCCTAAATAAGAATAGATGCAAAAATTGTCAACAAAATACTGCGAGGTGTTTGCATAGTCCAAAAGACTTCTAAAAGAGCATAAGCTATTTCAACAACCCCCATTTGCCTCACAGAACTTGAATGTAATACACTCTTCCTTAACACAGGTCATGCTTTGGACTCTGGCCTTGATCCAGTTCATCTAGGATTGATCTGCAAGTCTACCCTTTTTATAAATTATTTTTTAATTTAATTTTATTTATTTTCTATGTGTATGAATGTACTGCCTGCATGTAGGTTTGTGCACCCATGTCGTGAAGTGCAGCGGAGGTCAGAGGAGGGTATCAGATTCCCCTGGAACTGGAGTTCTCCTGGAATTGGAGTTACAGACGGTTGTTAGCCGCCATGTGGGTTCTGGGTGTCGAACCTGGGTCCTCAGCAAGAGCAGTCGGTGCTCTTAACAACTAGGCCATCTCTCCAGCCCCTGAAAGTCTACTCTTTAAGGAATAGCTGACATAGTATCAGAAGATATTATGCAAATTTCTAAGAGAGAAAAACCAATCAATGATTCTATCCATCTGTAAATCTATGATCTAAAACAATGAGCATCCCAGAAAATATCCTCAATTGATAAAGTACTGAGAATTTTTTTAATGTGAACAACAGGTTTCTAGCTTTGTGTAGGGCCTGTTCAATAGGACAGAACTCGCATGTGGTACTGAAAACATATTTAAATACACAGATTGTAGTGTTCATAGATTATAAAGAAAAGCCTACTTTTGTCACACCACTAGACCAAGATTATTTCTTACTCTATTCTAAACACGTATCCTTATATTTACAGACAAGTGTACCTCCCAGCACTCATCAAAGAAACTTATTTTTGCAACATATGGAAACTATTACAATCCACAACTAGTCAAATACAGAGAACGAGTCTCTGTGAGGTGCCCAGTCTTAATGACACATCTATAGTGAGACCTCTATATTTAAGGCTCAGGAAATATAATGGAACATGGGGCAGAAAGGCTAGTCCTACATTTCTCAACTCTAACTGAGGAAGCTTCCTCATTCAAGAGATAGTGATTAACCCAGAATGCAACAATTGGCTAAAATTCAGAGAATAAAGGACTGGAGAGAGCTTATCTCTGAATATGATACCTACATCAAATCTATGCCTACCAATGCTCAGAGACAACTGTGGCAGAGGGATTAGAAAGATAATAAGAACCAGAAGAGGTCAATGACCAAAAATATCCAGTTTTCTAGACAGTTTGGAAATTACTTATATGAATTTACCGTAATGCTAACAACATTTAGAAGACCTGTTCAAGTTCAAACCAGACAAGATCATAGTGTAAAACTAGACAACTGGGTAAGAACTCTCAACCTTATATGAGGGAAGATTGGGAGTCAATAACTGCTGGGAGAGGAAGAGTTTGTTTTCTTTATGTATGTGAAGGTAGGTAGGTTAACCATACCAGAGTGGATGGATACACAATGAGGGATATTTTGATATTTGGGAAACAAACTTGGCTCTATAGTCCTTAATCTATCTATCTATCTATCTATCTATCTATCTATCTATCTATGTATCTATCATCTATCTATCTGACATAGTACATGAAAACTGGGGGCTGTGTAAGAGTGGTCCACATTGGGAAGGTGATCCATACATGAAAAAAATGTATAAATCTCACAAATTTTCAATAATTAAAAATAATCAGACATAGATCATGTGTACTGGATACCTTTAGTGTCAACTTGATACACCTGGGTTGAGGGAGCCTCAGTTGGGAAATTGGCTCCATTGGATTGGCCTGTGGCCACGTCTGTGGAGTATTGTCTTGATGGTCGAGCAGTGTGGGAGGGCCCAGCCCACAAGAGTGGTGCCACCCTGGGCAGGTTGTTGTGTACTTAAGAAGGCAGGCTGGGCATAAGCCAGAGAGCAAGCCAGTGAACATGGCCTGTACTTCAGCTCCTGCCTCCAGGTTCCTGACCTGAGTTCCTGCCTTGGGCTCCTTAAGTGATGAACTGTGACAAACCCTTTCCTCCCCAAGTTGGTGTCAGAGTGTTTTGTCACAGCAATGGAAGACAAACTAGGACAGAAATTGGTACCAGAAGAGTGGGATATTGCTGTGACAGACCTGACCTTGGTGTTTTGGGGAAGGATTGTGGAGGCGTTTGGAACTTTGGGCTGGGAAGATCATTGAATGCCTAAAGATTGTTGCTGTGGAGCTTGGAGCAGTTTTGCTGAAGGAGTTGTAGAAGATGGAGGCCTGGCTTGTGAAGTTTCTAGTTTCAAAGGAGAGCAGAGATCATCAGGACTGTGTAATCTGTGGGTTCTGGTCAGCTGGGGCTGTGGAGAATCAGCTGTAAGTAACAAGAGACCAGAACCTGAAGTGAAACTTTTGTGGTACTGGGGCAATTGATGCTGGTTAGCTGGGGCTGAAAAATCAGCTGTAAGTAACAAGAGACCAGCATCACTGAGGTGAAATCTTCTGGGGAGAATATCTTCAAGGTCAGCACACAGAAGCTGTGACCCAGAAAGGGCCTGAGCCTCCATCTCGAGCCAGAAGCCGGACTTGGTAACGTGTAAGAGTCTCCTATATGGTTCCGGTGTTGAAATTTGAGGGGGTCACAGAGAGCAGCCGAGGCTTGGCACTGTGAGAGGTCAGGAAAGACCATTGGTGGAAGTGCACCTCGGTTGCTGTGAAGACCCCAGGATTGCAGGGGTCATGGAGAGAAGCTGAGGCTTTGCACCAGGAGAGGTCAGAAGAGACCATTGGTGAAGGTGCTGCCTCAGTTTCAGTAGCGACCCCAGCTTTTTGGAGATGCCGGTACCCTGGGACGACCACCAAGAGCAGCGGTAGGTGTAGAATGGAGTCGGCCTGGGCCTGCGAGATGAGTGTGCCACGGACGGCAGAGTCGGAGAGGGGGAGCTGCCGAGACCCTTTGGAGCCCAGAAGATCGTGAGTGAATCCCAGGTGTCCAGCCTTGAGCTACTTGCTGGACTTAGGTTTTGTTTGAGAGTGCCTGATTCTTCCCTTTGAAATAAGACAGTACTTGTTTTGGATTTTACAGCAGCCCACAGTTAAGAGACTTTTAATAGACTGGACTTTTAAGTGTTTGGACATTTTAAGGACTGTGGGGCTTTTAAGGATGTACTGTCTTAGGTTGTGATTAGTGTTAACATCATACTTTGGGGATAAGAACTGGAAAGGTGGTAGTTTAATAGTGATGTGTTTGTGTGTCAAGTTGACAAGGGGTCAATTGTACTGGATAGCTTTAGTGTCAACTTGACACACCTGGGTTGAGGGAGCCTCAGTTGGGAAATTGGCTCCATTGGATTGGCCTGTGGCCACGTCTGTGGAGTAATGTCTTGATGGTCGAGCAGTGTGGGAGGTCCCAGCCCACAAGAGTGGTACCACCCTGGGCAGGTTGTTGTGTACTTAAGAAGGCGGGCTGGGCATAAGCCAGAGAGCAAGCCAGTGAACATGGCCTGTGCTTCAGCTCCTCCCTCCAGGTTCCTGACCTGAGTTCCTGTCGGGCTCCTTAAGTGATGAACTGTGACAAACCCTTTCCTCCCCAAGTTGGTGTCACAATGTTTTGTCACAGCAATGGAAGACAAACTAGGACATCATGTTAATAACTTAATGACACATCTGGGGGCCTTAGAATAAAAGAACAAACAATACCCACAAAAATACATGAGGAGTTGTCCATGGTGGTGAATAATTTTACATGTAGTGATTTTACGTGTAATGATTTTACATGGGACTACAATAAGAGACTCTCTAACAAGAAAAATGTAGATGGGAAGAGAGAATTAAAATTACAGAGGAATAAAAGAAATGGAATTGAGAAAAACGCAGTCAATGAGACGAAGTGTTTTTTCTTTGAACAGATTAACAAGATCGACAAACCACTAGCCACATTAACTAAAAGAAAGAAGCAGACGACCTATATTACTGAAATCATAGATTAAATGATTAGCATTCTAAAAGACACTGATGAAATTCAGAAAAAAAACATTATGAAATGTAAAAAAATTGTCATAGTTTGCTTTTCTATTGCTGTATTAAAACACTGACCAAGAGGAGCTAGAAAGATATCTCAGCAGTTAAGAGCACTGGCTACTCTTAAGGTTCCCAGCACTAACATGGTCGCAAATAAACACCTGTAATTCCATTTATAGAGTATTCAATACCATCTTCTGACATCTGCATGCATTGCACAACTTGGGTGCACTTACATGCATGCAATCATTACATTCATACACATAAAATAAAAAAAAATAAACTGAACAACAGTAACTTTTGTGGAAAAAGGGCTTCTTTGATTACAGTTTATATCCCAAGTCCTACCTTAAGTACCAGCTTTGACTTCGTCAGTGGACTCTATGTGCTAACCCTGAGAAAATACTCCTCAGATGATTTCACACCAATGATGTTAGTATCTTATTAATCACATTTGACTTTTCAACCTCAACTAATCAGCATCAATTGTCAACACAAAAGCAATCTTTCAGTTTAGTGCTGCTGGTCTCCTGTTAATCATAACTTATTCTTCATCTTGCCTGACCAGAAATCATTAATTGCTAAATCAAATGTTGTATGAACAGACCCATAGAAACACTGAGGCACTTACAAAATTCCTTCTGAGAGTTCATAAGCATGTCCTCCAATGTGTTTTTCTTCTGGCGTTCTTATATCACAAGTTTTCATAGAACAGGCCATTATACTCTGAGAATTTAATGGTTCTTCCAGCCCAAAGGTGCAGACTTCTTACAAAACCTTCCCCCCATATATGGCCAGGTTCCTGACAATATCTGATTCTCTGTTACCATTTTTCCCCTAAGTCACTTCCCGCTTGCTGTGATAATACATTGACCAAATATAATATGTGTGAGGAAAGGCTTTATTTGATATATGGGTTAAAGCTCATCATGAAGGGAATTGGAAGCAGAGACTGAACCAGAGACCATGGAGGAATGCTATTTAATAACTTGCTTCCTCTGGCTTGCTCAACTACTATCCTCATATAGTTCAAGTCTAACTGCCTACAAATGGTACCAGCCATATTGAACTGGTCCCTCCTATATAAAAATACCAACAAGAAAATGGCCCACAAGCATGCCAACATGCCAATCTGATGGAGGAAATTCTTCAAGTGATTTTTCTATTCCCAGGTTTCTATAGCTTGTGTAAATTTGCTGAAAAATTACTGCACAAATAATTCTAAATTGGGGAATCTAAAAGAACTAGATCTATTTCTGATGTATGGGAATAACTAAAATTAAATCAAGATGAAGTACATAATTTAATTAGACTCTTAAACACCAAATGAGGTAGAAGCAGTAATTAAAAGCTTCCAACTATAAAAAGACACTGCCAGATGGATACAGCAATGAATTCTACCAGAACTTCAAAGAAGAACTAACACCAATAATCTTCAAATTATTCCACAAAATAGAAAATGAACACTTTCATCTTGTTTGTACAAAGCCAATATTGCAATGCTATAAAATGCAAAGTCCCAAAAATAAATAAATAAAAATATTGACCAATCTCTCTGATGAGCATAGATGAGTAATTTCTAAATAGATTATTATAAACTGAATTAAAAAGCAAATAAAAATGTCCATCATGATCAAATTGACTTCATCCTAAAAATGTAGTATGTGTCTTTGTACATAAATCAATAAATGTAACCCAGGGCTGGAGAGATGGCCTAGCGGTTAAGAGCACCGACCGCTCTTACAGAGGACCCGGGTTCGATCCCCAGCACCCACATGGCGGCCAAGAACCGTCTGAAACTCCAATTCCAGGAGAACTCTAGTTCCAGGGGAATCTGACGCCCTCTTCTGACCTCCGCGGCACTGCACGACACGGGTGCACAGACCTGCATACAGACAGTACATTGATACACATATAGAAATAAATAAAATTAAAAAAAAAATAAAAAAAAATAAATGTAACCCATAATATAGATTCAATGAAATAAAGTAACCAAAAGCTTATCTCATTAGATCCAGGAGTTTGACAAAATATAACAGTTTTTCATGATAGAAATCATGGAGAATTTATGGAAATTGGGGACACATCTCATATTATGCTGCACATAAAATATACTAAAGACTCCACCATAAAACGACCATAGATGATAAACACATTCAGTTGAGTAGTATGATACAAATTTAACACTTAAATGTCAGCATCCTGCCTATATAACAAGGACAAACATATATAACAAGGGCAGGGCAAAATTTATTATCAAGGTTGCTAGATATATTCTGTATAGCAGCATCTAGAAAGGCTGCCACAAAGGTTTCCTTTTTTTTTTTTTTTCCGAAGTTAGAATACATTTGGGGACAAAGTGTTTTACTAGACGACTTTTCCTGAAAGAACCATGTTAACTCATCAGACAAAATCCCAGCAAAGAACTGGGGAAATGGGCAGCAGGCTCCAGCATTAGCAAAGGAACTATTGGCAGCTGATCACTGAAGGCTAAGGGAGAGCTGATCTTTTAGAAACTCTAGACAGTCTGACCAGACCCCAGCGGAGAAACATCACTGTACAAAATTTTCACTGGATATGCCTTAACACAATCCATGAATTCTAGTTGGGGGGGATGAGGGATGTGGATGGCGGAGGGTGTCTAAATATAACTAAGATTACTAAATAAAACGCACAAAATTTTAACATAAAATAGAAATTAAAAACTAGGTAAAATATTGATTGTTGTCCTGTCAAGTTAAATTCCATTCAAGGGGAAAACACAGATGGATCAAAAAGTCTAGGAAGGAAGGAATTGAGCAAGGAGACATATGTTTGTATAAATGGCTTTTGAAAAGATTCCTACTAATTTGATAATTAAGAAAAAAAAAACATGACCATCCTCCAGGTGAGATACATGTTCAGAAAATATCTTAGAAGTCTTCAAGATTTTTCTTCTGGTTGGACTCAATCTCTGGGCAAACACTAGTAAAATCTCAGCTTGTAAACACATTGGTTAAGTGGTGAGAATGTCTGAACTCAAAGACAATCTCCTCATACTAGGATTGTATTTTCTTCCATCCTTTTCATCATTGTTGCCTTCAGGCACTCAATATCAAAGCATCAGCTGACCATTAATAAACTAGAATGTAGGTGGCTGCACATTAAAAAATATGCATTACCAAAAGTTTTTAAAATTTCCATAAGTACATATACACAAAATATCAATCAATTTAGAAGAAAATAAACTGCATAAAATTAGGCACTTTTTGATTTCTATAGCTGCCACAATATATTTAACAGAAATATAAAACACATAGAGAGAAAGGAAAATTTTATGCACTCACAGGAAAATGTAAGTTAATTGAAACTTAATTTGAGAAAAACTAGGCATTATATTTATTGACAAAGATTTAAGTCAACTGACTTTAATATAAATCATTTTTATATTTTTATGAAGTTTTGTGAATTTCATACAAAATTTCTTAATCCAAATTACACTCTTTCCGATTTCCATGCCCCCCACCCCTCCAGAGTTCATGCATTCTGTCATTTTGTAAATGAATCATATTTAAGGATGTACTCACTGCCTGTCACTGAGATTTTCATTTAATAACTCATGTCTTCTTGAAGAAGCATTGTTCTGTTCGAAATCTTTTAACATATTTAAAAAAATTTTTTTTATTTTATTTATTTCGGTATGTATATCAATGTACTGTCTGCATGCAGGTCTGTGCACCCGTGTCGTGCAATGCCGCGGAGGTCAGAAGAGGGTCTCGGATTCCCCTGGAACTGGAGTTCTCCTGGAACTGGAGTTTCAGATGGCTCTCGGCCGCCATGTGGGTGCTGGGGATCGAACCCGGGTCCTCTGCAAGAGCGGTCGGCGCTCTTAACCGCTAGGCCATCTCTCCAGCCCCTCATATTTTAAATTTGTTTACAAACTATTGAAGCTAAGTATTCTTCAAACATCCTTAATGTTGGTTAACCCAAACTCTACATATCATTTCCCCAAATCCCCTATCCTCATTGTAGTCAAAACCTCTAGCTCCTAGTTTTCTCCATCTTTTCCTTCATTTTAACCCTATTCTACGATTTTCCCTCTCTAAACTCATACCCACCTTCCAGTAGTCCATTTCTAGTTTTGCAGTTTCTGATTCTAATCTATATTAAATACACAAACAAATATTTGAAGTTAAGGACCCTCATATGTGAAAGTACATGTACTGTAAGTCTTAGCAAGTCAAATACTGCAAAATGGATTGGCAAGGGTCTCCCAAGATTCTACTCCTAGCTAAGGAGTTATTGGAAGTTGATGGCTTCTGGGAAAGTGAGAGTAGCTTTCCTTTAAGAATGTGTCCACTCTTAATTTCCCCATGCTACAGTGGATGACCCCATGTCCATGGGCACATGAACAGTATTAATTGGATTCAATGGGTTATAATTAATTATGTAATTAAGAAAGAGGACATGAAGTTTAGATAGAGTTTTAAAGTTTTCCCAGGGGGTCCTGGGAAACATGCAGGGGAATAGTGGATATGATAAAGATCCACTGTATACATGTATGAATTATTCGAAGAGTAAAAATTGAAATTAATATAGATAGATAAGGAATTTAAAAAGTAAGTGAATGTAGCAAAAATAGAAAATAATAAAGTAATAGTAATTGGGAAGAAAAATTAAGTAGGAAATCTGGAGTTAAAATGTATAAAAGGTAAAATCAAAAATCCCCAGAGACTATAGAAGAAATGCACAGGCAGAAAAAATATTGGAGAACGGACATTTGAGATTATAACAGTCTAAAAAGTAGGAAATGAAAAAAAACATTAAAAAATAATCCCAAAGACACTTCCAGTTCTTAAAATCTATACTGAAAAGGAAAATAATGTCAATTAAAATCTTACATAAAAGAAGGTAGAATATTTGAAGAAAACACTGTTGAGTACTTCCTAAACTTGATGGAAGTTAGGGATATCTAAGTCCAAGAAACTCAAAAAGATAATAAAGTTAATCTCAAGGATATCCACACTAAGGTGCATAATAGTCAAATCAATTAAAGCTAATGATAAGCTAAGTGTACTGAATCCAGCAAATTTTCAAATAGAAGACATGTCAATAATATTACTGCTTGGTTACTTCTAGGGGTTCTTTAAGGGTGATAACATTTAAAGGCCTAAGATTTAAAACTATTTCAACCACTTTTCCTTTATTTTTATAAATTTATTTTTTATCAAATCTAGACCCGTGACCCCCATTCCCCCACCCCACCACAGCTCATGCTTTTCATCTGTTTCTCAGTCTTTCTCAATATTTTCCATGAGGAAGTTGACTGTTTTGAGCAGAAGTTCAATATTTCAGTCAGTTCTTCGATGCAGTCCTTTCTGTTGTTGTTGATGTTGTTGTTGTTTCCAATATGCATCACTCCCAACTGCTTTGGACAAAAGCTCAAGGGGCTGTGCACAAGAAATACTTACAACTAAGTAATTGGCACTAACATCCACAGATGAGGGACACCATTCGTTGTTTGTTTTTCTGGGACTGTGTTACTTCACTCAGCATGATGTCCTCTAGCTCCAGCCATTTTCCTGCAAAGCTCATGATGTCATCTTTCTTCACTGCTGCATAGAACTCCATTGTGTAGATGTACCACATTTTCCTCTATCCACTCATCATTGAAGGGGCATTTTGTTGGTTCCATCAGCTCCTTGCGATTGTGAAGAGAGGTGAAATAAATATGGCCGTGCAGTATCTCTGCCAGTGGGGTGAGTCTTTGAGGGTACATGCCTAGGATGGTATGGCTGGGTCAGGAGCAAATGTCTAATATTCCAAGTCTTCCAAGTCTCTACACTGCTTTCCATAGTGGGGGGAGTGTACGGTTTTCTTCCCACCAGCAGTGAATGCGTGTTCCAATATTGCTGTTCCCCCTTTCTTCCCCAAAACCTCTCCAGCATTGGTTATCAGTTATTTTCTTGATCCTAAACCAGTCTTATTAGAGTAAAATGATACCTTCCATGTGTTTATGGATTTGCATATCCTTATGATTAGTGAGTAGAACAAGTTCTAAAAAGGTGTGTGTTTTCTCACAGACGCATCTCTAATAATTCCTCCTCACTTTGTGAAGTCTCTGTTCAGCTCTTTAACTCCCAAATAGTGGTCATATTGTTTTTCTTTCTTCCTTTGTTTTCTGAGTAGTTTATATATTCTGGAAATCAATACTTTGTCAGATGTATCTGCGGTGAAGGTTTCCTCCCACTCTGTGGGACTGCACTTCCTTGATTGTTTCCCTTGATGTACAGAAGCTTTTGAGTTTAATGAGGTCCCATTTGTCAATTGTCAACCTTAATTCTTGCACAGCTGCTGTCTGATTTAGGAAATCTTTTGCTACACCTGTGTCTTGTAGTCTGCTGCCAACTTTTTCTTCTATCGCCTTCAGAGTTTGGGGTTTCACGTTGAGGTCTTTGATCCATCTGGAGTTGACTTTTGTACAGGGCGAGAGGTAGGGGTTTAATTTCGTTCTCCTACAAGTGGTGATCCAGTTTTGGCAACGCCACTTGCTGAAGATGCTGTCTTTTCTCCATCATGTCTTCTTGGCCCCCTTGTCAAACATAAGATGGCTGAAATTGTGCATGCTAGGATTTGGATCTTCGGTTTTGTTCCATTGGTCAACAGGTCTGTTTTTGTGCCAGTACCAAGCTGTTTTTATGACTATAGTATAGTTTGAAGTCTGGTATAGAGATCCCCCCTGTGTAGCTCTTTTCGCTCAGGTCAACCACTTTTCAAAACAAAATGAGAAATAAAATGTTTCCACATAAAGAAAATACCCTAAAGTATATCACTAGTAAACTTATTAGTTTGATAAAATAACTGCTCAAGACAGAGATTCAAGGTCACTAGTACATCATATAATTCTAAATAAAAAAAAATCGAAAAAGTAAGCTTAAATAAATACATAAACATAAATCCTCAAGGAAATCATGGTTACCTGAGAGCACAAAATTTGTTGGCATGTATCACTTATAGCTAAAAATGAAAAAAAAACTGAGAGAAAGATGCAGGACAGTTATGGCAGAATGCATGATCTGGGATGGGGTGGGGGTGGGGGGGAGGGAAAGGGAAATAAGCCTGAACTGAATTGTAAAAAATGTATGAAATGCACAAAGCATCAATAAAAATTAATTAAAAAAAAATTTGTTGGCATGTGAAATTTGCCTGGCATTGATGAATTTTCTATTTGTCACCATTTTGCTAATCTCCTTTGTTTTTCCATGTTTTCCCACAATTTACTACAAGGTACTGGATTATACATATCCTTTTAATTCACTTCTACTATTAAAATATTATAAGATGATTAGGTCTACGTTAACCTGGAATCTACTGTTGATGTTCTATCACTAGTTTACTGTTAGAGGACAATCTAAGCCTAAGATTATCTTAAATATGCCATTGGTGTACTGATCAGAAAAATAGGAAAGCATCTCAAGAGGGTAGTAGTGTGTCATCACAAATCCATTGCTATTGTTGTGTCCTTATCTACAGTTACTGACCTATACCACACAGTACAGGATTGTTACTGGTTCTGAGCAGATTCATTATGGATTTTAATATAATGTCTTATAACACAACATGCAGCCATAAATGCAACCAAATACTATGTCATTCCCTGAGATTTATTTTAGTGGCTCAACCTGCCAAACTTTGCCCTTAGTGTTTATGTAGCATGGTCCATTAGCCTGGATTTAATGTCTCTGTCTCTCTTCTCTGTCTAAATATTCATCAGCTCTCTCTCTCTCTCTCTCTCTCTCTCTCTCTCTCTCTCTCTCTGTCTCTCTCTAGGCAAACCTTCGGTATCTGTTTTTTTGGGTGGAGATGCCTGGAATTAGGAAGTAGTGAGACAGCAACTCTTACCTTCTTATATCTATGAATGTTCATTCCCCTTTCATCTGTTATACTAAAAGCAAGCACTATGTTTCTCTTCCTTAGTTACTATGAAGGAAGTTTTTGCATGAAAATCTGTTCCTTGCAATTGTTTATTAGTTATTTTACTGTGGCTTTGATAGGACAACATGACCAAGGCAACTTATAGAACTTAAGGAAAAATTTACTTAGCTTATGTTTCCAAGGGGCCAAGAGACCATAATGGCAGTGGAGGCATGGTGGCAAGAGGTGGCTGTAGCAGAAAGCTGGGTGATAACATCTTCAAGCAGGGACAGGATGCAGAAAGTCTACGGAAAGTTGGCAAGGCTTAAGAACTCTCAAAGCCCAGCACCAGTGATGTACTCTACTTCCTCCAGTAAGGTCACACTGCTTAAAATCTCCAAAACAGTTCAATCAACTAGGGACAAGGTGTCCAAGTACTTGGATCTTATGGGGGTGCCATGAGCATTGATTAGCAAGGGCTAAGTCCAAAGGAATCCAGGACACAAATCTTATAATACAATCTAATTTTTATTAATTCCCACACAGGTCAATTCTATAATTCTAATTCTGTCCTGTCCTTGCCTATCTCCCAAGGTTGCTCACCTACATTGCTTGGAAGCGACAGAGGAGGTCCACACTAGGGAGTTCAAAGAAACCGGTTGATTGGCTGAAGAAGATCTCTCAGAAGGGGGCTGTGGCAGCTCAGGCAGGCCAGTCTGGGTAGCAGCAGTGGCCAATAGGGACAGCATGCACTTCAGGGAAACTGGTGTTCTCAGCTGAGAGGTTTGCAGTGGCCACGGTTGGGCATGAGTGGTTCTAATCTCAGGCTTGAGCCTAGGGTCCCCCCCTGCATAGAAGGTGGTTATCTTTCCTGTCTGGGGTCATTTTTCGGTCAAGGCAGGGAACCCAGGACTGGCTATCAGGTCCATGTGTCCATGCCACCTCTGGCCACCTAATCAACTGAATATGGTCAGTCTTTTGGGCTCTGCTGAGCCCCTCTGTGGCTGGCCTAGTGCTGAGTGCTTATCTCTAAAGCAGTCCAAAGCTGGAGCAGGCCTCTTGCTGAGCTAACTTTATTACTTTTTTCTTGAAAAAATAATTATTTTCTTTTATCTTTTTTTCTTTTTAAATTTTTATTTTTATTGATGTTTTCTGTATTTCATACATCATTTTTTCAATTCAGTTCAGGCAAATTCCCCTTTCCCTTCCCACCACCCCAATCCACCCCCATCCCAGATAATGCATTCTGCCATAATTGTCCTGCATCTTTCTCTCAGTCTTATTATATGTTTAGGAATTCATATTTTCCTCCATTAATTTCATATTACTTTAAAATATGGACACATACTCTCGACCCATATAAAGTAATTACAGAGTCTGAAAATAATTGGTGGGTGGATTCTAAAGTCCATTGAGAGATTCAAATTATAACAACATAGTTGCTTTCAGATAAACAGAAATATAACCATAATATCATTCAGCTTTCTTTTAGTCTGGGGGGTTTGGTGATAGCATTCACAAATGAGGGAAACCATTCTCAGTTTGTCTTTCTGGGACTGTGTTACTTCACTCAGCATAATGGCTTCAAGCTCCATCCATTTACCTGCAAAGTTCATAATACCACTGAATAGTACTCCATTGTGTAGATGTACCACATTTTTGTCATCCACTTGTCTGTTGAGGGACATTTGGGTTGGTTCCAGCTCTTCACTATTGTGAAGAGAGCTGCAATAATCATATATGTGCATGTATCTTTGTGTTAGGATGAGTCTTTGGGGTATATACCCAGGAGTGGTATGACTGGGTCAGGTGGTAGGCTCTTTAACATTTGTTAATTTCTTTAAGGTTACAACATTTCACACATTAACTCTTGTTAGTTTAATTCTAAGTACTTCTAGTTCACACAACTCCTACATGCTAACTATGCTTCTAACAGGGGGTCATTCTCATTCAAACTACAAACATTCTACTCCCTAGCCTGCACAAGCTCATGAACATATAAAACTCAAAATGTATTTGTTTTATCCACCTTCAAAAGTCTCCATAGTCTTTACCAAGTCTCAGAAATATTCAAATGTCCACAGTGCAAAATCTCTTCTGAGACTCAAGGCAATAAAATTGAATAAATATGACTATTCAAAAAGAGAGGCATGGTAACAGTGGACCAAAAGAAGACCAAAATACTATTTCCAGGAGCTCCTTGTCCAACTTGTGGGACTTTACCTCTAAAGGTCTTAGAGGGCTTACCCCCTCCAGCTTTGCTGTATGCAACACACATCTCTACCTTGGGCTGTTACTACTCCCTGTATGCAGCTCTCCTTGGCAGACATTTCACAGCTCTTAGCATTTCCAACAATTTCTTGGTTTATCCACTGTCAAATAGGATTCACCTTCACAGCTTCACAAAATGGCATACTGAGCCTCTTGGTCTGTCAGGTTCTTCTTTATGTAGGAATACCCCTGCTGCCTGCTGCCTAGTCTTGGCGACTCTGAAACCACAGAAGAACCTATGACTCCTTCATCCTTGTCCCTTTTATTCCTCTATAGTCAGCACCACGTGAATGACACTGTCAATTGAGCTACCAGCCTGGGATGGACCCTAGCCTGATTCATTCACATTAGTAGGTTTTCTATGCTGTAGTTCTTAAGGAGAGAAAACACCACCTGAATTTCCCTCTCAGTAGTTGTAGGCTTAGCTGGGCATCCTCTTGCCTTAAAGATATGGATTCCATTGTTTAAGTGCTGACTTCCAAGCTCTTACAGAGGACCCGGGCTCGATCCCCTGCACCCACATGGCGGCTGAGAACAGTCTGAAACTCCAATTCCATGAAAACTCCAGTTCCAGGGGTATCCGACACCCTCTTCTGACCTCTGCGGCATTGCACATCACAGGTGCACAAACCTACATGCAGACAGTACACTCATATACATCCAGACATAAATAAAATTTAAAAAAATTTAAAAAATAAAAAAAGCCTTCCCTTAATGGTTCTAATCTAGTCTCTCCTTCAGCCTATGCCTTGACTTCAATATTAATCTTCCTGCTGCTCTTTTATAATTCAGACGGTATATTCATCATTTCTTTCTGCTCCACTTTCTCTTTTTCACCATAGTTCTGCATAGTATAAATCATTAATAGTACTGCACCAGATTAAACCATAGGCTGTCTTGAAATTTCTTCCACCAAAGAAATCAGTCCATTATTTTTCAACTTAGCCTAAGGCTAGGTCATAGTCTGGGGTAGTCTCCAGCCAGAATCTTTGGCAAAATATCCCAGTTGCTGCTTAAGTCCTGATTTCCCCTAGAACTACTTTGCTTTCAGGATTACCTTCTTCCAGGCTCCTGCTGGAATGACCCATTAATTTTTGGTTATGGCATTCAAGTTCTTTTCTATTTCTAATATCTAACACCTTCCACATTCCTCCAAAAACCTTATGGTGAGGTTTTTGACAGCAACACCCACTTCTGGTACCAGGTTCTATAATCCTTATTTTCTGTTGTTGTGATAAGACCCCATGACTACAAAAAACATGTTATCTGCACACCACAGAGAGTAGGTGAATGTGTGAATTCAAAACAATTGTAATAGTTTGTTCAAGTACTATGCATACACAAGGCAGACAAAAATCCCAGCATGGAGAAGATAATTGGACAAAATGTCTAACACATACCATAGGAGCTTTTGGGACTTGATAGCTGCTGGAAGGAGAATTAATTTATTTAACAGTGTCTCCTGGTCCATCAATGTGGTGGTATGAATGAATGCCCCAATGTACTCTAAATATTTAGATACTTGTACCTCAGTTCTTGGTGTTGTGTCGGGAAGGTCATGGAAACTTTAATTGGTGTGCCCATGCTGGAGAAAGAAAGTCACTGTGGAGTGAGCTTTGAGAGTTCTTATACCTTGGGGAATTTCCAATTGCTTTCTTCTTCCTGTACTGGCTTTTGGCTCCAGCCATAGTTTGTACCCATACTTCCCTTTCCATTATGGAATCATATGCTCTGGAACCTGAAACCATAAACTCTTCCTTCTGCAAGTTGCCTTGGTCATAGTATTTTATCACACCAACAGAAAGGCAACTAATGTAGTCAATCATGAGATTGTGAATGGCCATGCACCAACCAGTATATGGGCAGCATAAATTGGACTCAATGTGTTAAAAACTGAGGACACATAATTGGATGTGTAGGGAAAGCAGTAGAATCTGGGAGGAGTTAGGTGAGGGAGAGTGAACATGATGAAAATGCAATCTATGAGATGACAGCGGAGATGGGTCAATGGTTAAGAGCATAGGCTGCTCTTGCAGGAGACACAGTCCAATCCCCAGCCACTCATGATGGCTAACAACTGTTCATAACTCCAGTTGTAGGAGATCCCACAGCCTCTTCTGATCTCTGGGGTCATTGCAGGTAAAACACTCATAAACATAAAATTAATTAAATTAATTTATTAAAAAGAAGTTAAAATACAATTCATGAAATTCTCACAGTAAAAGTAAAAATATTTTACAAAAAGGAGTTAAAAAATATCACACATGGGTGGAGAGTGTCATTCCCGGAAAACAGGGAGTTATTATTATGTGACAATTGTAATGCAAGACATCTGCTACTTCTCTATGAATTAGAGGTCAGGGTTTGAAGAGGTCTCCAAAACGTCCCAGGATATTGTTGTTTCCCTTTGAACAGTAAGTACACGTTAAGAACCTATTGCTGACAATAGCACATACTTCAGTAGCAGGGCCCAGAAAAATCAACCTGGAACCAACCAGGAAGTTTTGTCTCCTCTGTCTAGTGCCAGATCTGCTACACTAGAGTCTGCGGGAAGAAAAACATTAGTGGGATTATCCAGTGGTTGATCCTATATGCTGCAGGAAATATATGTCTAATGGTACAAAGGTGACATCACTTTTATGGGGTGTCATGTTACTTTCTATTTGGATATGAGGTCTGCTCCACAGGAGGGAATTCCATGCTTGGTACATTAATCCTGGTCAACAGGCCAAGGCTGGGTAAATCATGAATACTGGACTAGAACCTATTTTTACTTTGTTAATTGGTCATAGTGCCCAGTTGTTTTCTAAATATTTCTATTTGTATTTGAAGACTGGTCTACTCTCAGCTTTGGTCAGAGAATCTTCTTTTTGCAGATATTGGAGAGATGCATATGTGAGGAAATGGTGAAAATAAGAGAATCAGTTCTCAGTCCCAAATCAGATACTTACTTCTATAAATACCTGAAACACCCCCTCTTTCCCTCCTATGACTGCTTAAGGAACATTGTGGAAGGGAAAGAGGAAACATGTAAGAGACAGAAGATGGAAGAGAGTGCTGTGGAATGCAGTCTTGAGGGTAAAACATTACTTTCAAAATCATGATCACTCAATGCATTTGATTACCTTTACAAGACATATAAAAGATAAAGCCAATCAAAATACTGGCATAGATTGGGTAGGTGACCTCAAGGCTTCATCCCATACTAAAGAGCTGTTGGTAGTGCATAGTTGCTGAAGAGAGGGAGAATTTTTTTCTTTATTGAGGGTGCTGCCACTGATAGTTTTCCCATGCTCTTGTGGATGGTCACATGTGTGTGAACTTATGCACAAAACAAACTGGACTAAGTTAACAACAACTAAAAGGACATGAGGTTGGGGAAAGAGTGCTGTGTTGAGGGGGGCATATTGGAAAAGTCAGAGGGGACTAATAGCAATGGATGTTAGTAATCATTGTCCTGTTTGATTTCTGTTGACAGCATAGTTGACATTCCTACTAGGCAAACCAAGGTTATAATTGTCAAAGTGGATACATTCTGAGATCAAAATCTTCCAGGGAGTTCCAACAGTAGGGGTACCACTTTTGTGAGGTACTTTCCGGACTCCTCTGAGAATCATACTGAAGACAGACCAGGGTGTAAATCATTTTTTATCTAATTAAGATAATTCTGTTCTTAAAGACAGTGTTTGAATGCTCCTTCTTGGCAAGCCCAATCAACCATCAATCTTGCCCTTGTAGTCCACACTGGGGTCGTTCCCTCCTATGGTCACCCAAATGAGGTCCAGTAAGCACGCATCCTGTTTTGATCTTTGCGTACTGGCTTCCATGATACAGTATGACAACTTTCAGCAAAGAAAAAAGAAAATCCTCCAACTCAATTGATATATATTGTGGTGGTTTGAATGAGTGTTCCCCATAGGCTTTAAGTATTCAGACATTTTGTCTCTAGTTGGTGGCACTATTCTTGGAGGTCTTAGAAGGCATGGCCGTGCTGGAGGAAGTACGTCACTGGGGGCAGGTTTAGAGAGTTTAACAAGCCTTGCGGTCTCCAGTCTCTCTCTCTCTCTCTCTCTCTCTCTCTCTCTCTCTCTCTCTCTCTCTCTCTGTTTCCTGTGCTCATTGCAAGATGTGAACCTCGGCTTTCTGCTCCAGCTGCCATGCCTCCCATGACAATGGACTCTAATTCCCTGGAACCGTCAATCGTAAGCTCAAATAAACTCTTCTTTTTATAAGTTCCCTTGCTCATGATGGTTTTATCACAACAAAAGAACTGGGAAAAAATAAGACTGAAACAGTGAAGTTCTCCCCAAAACAATAAGCCCCTGCTTTGAAAAAAAAAATCCTGGAAAGACTCAGAAAAAGATGCAAGACATGTTTGGCAGATTGTAGGAACTGAGGTGGGGTGGGGGGCATGGACAGGGAAGTGACTCTAAATTCGATTGAGAAATGATGTATGATGTATGGAAATAGTTTAATAACAATAATAAATTTTAAAACAGACCATGGGTAAATGAAATTACTATGTCTGTCTGATTTTTATTGAAACTTTCTCAGACCATAATTGTCTGCAAGAAAATGGAATACATACCATCTACAACCTGTATTCTTGCTGTTTTACCTAAAGGAGATGTGACTGGGAAATATTTGTAAATTCACGTTCTAGTGCTATAGACATGTGAAAATTTGAGGCCTAATCATAGATTTGCTATAGAGAATGTTTCCTCACTTCCTTCACTAAAAAGAATAAAAAAGAAATGGTAGACTTCAAACAAACAACAACAACAAAACACAGCAAAACACTGTAGTAGAATCAAATAGGTTCTACAGTGGTCTCATTAGCAAGTGAATACAGCTGAGAAAAGACTGTAAAGCAAAGAGAAAAAAAACAGAATTGTTACAATGCAATAGCTAATAACTATATGATAATTATAAAATCTGTATCATACAGGAAAATAGAAAAAAATATTTGAAGCAATAATGTCTAAATTTTTTCCAAATTAATATGCATTGCAAAAATCATAGATCTAGGAAACTCAGAAAACATAAAAGTAAATACCAATAAAATATCAGTATTGGTGCCCATCATATTCCATGTACAAAACATTAATGAAAGGAGATAAACCTAAGAAGAATCTGAAGGGGCAAGACACAGCATACTTTTGGAGAGTGAAATACACACACACACACACACACACACACATATGTGTGCTATATGTGTGTGTGTATTTGTGTATATGTGTATACAGTTTACTTCATAGAACTCAATAAACAAGTATATTTACGTGATAAAATATTTCTCTTTTACTTTTTAAGAATAATTTAACCAGCTGGACATGGTTATATACACCTTTAATCCCAGCACTCAGGAAGCAGAGGCAGGTGGATCTTTATGAATTCAAGGCCAGCCTGGTCTACATAGTGAGTTTCAGGCCAACTGAGGCTACAGCAAGACTCTGTCTCAAACAAGACCAAAAAAGTATAATTTCACTAGATGAAGAATTATAGGGTAGTGGTTATTTTCTATCAAAATAAAGCATTCACAATTTCACTCATACGTAAAATCTAAATAAGACAAATTCAGTTGATCAACCCAGAGTATATAATTGCACTGAAACATAAACATAACACTGCATGACATAAATATGTAAAATTATTATTTCTTGATTAAAAACAGAAATTATAAGCAAAGAAAGTGATCAAAAGATTTAAGTATTACAGTTGATACTGGCTGAACTACATCAACAGTGATGCTAAACAACAATTTGTCTTGGTACTAGAGAGATGCTGCATCTGTTATGCTCCTCTTGTGGAGAACAAGAGTTCAGTTCCCAGTACCCACATAGAGTCTCACAAAGGTATATAACTCCAGTTTCAGGGAAGCTGATGCCTTCTTTTTGACTCTCTGGCCTCTAGGTATGTCCAAATGTGACACACATACATCCATGCATGCAGAACACTCATATACCTAAAAGAGTAAATAAACCTCCAAAAAGCCAGTTGTTTAAATTTTTATATTTTATGACAGATAAAGTCATAGGGAGATAAAAAAAATCAAAACAAGACCATTGAGTTTTCACAACTGGGATTCCCAGTACAATCTTAGTCGTAGACTTTCAAGACTTAAGGGGATCCTTTCACAGTTCTTTGCATTCAGATTTGCAAGGTGAGACTCCTCCATCACAGCATGTGCAAGTACCATGCAATATCAAATCAGTTAAAATCCCAGCAGAGACATTGGGAAATGGGAAGGAAACCCCAAGTCCACCTTAGCATCTACTGCCAACCCATGGCTGATGGGAAGGTCAGCATCAGTCTCGTTTAAGGATGTGGCTCTCAGGAGGTTAATCAGGGTTCCAGTGGATGGACTCATACTAAGAGACATTTGAGAATACCAATTAGACTGCAAAGGCATGGACATAAATATATTATAGTACAATAAAATGGGCATTGGCAATAAGGGGAGGTGCTAATAGGAGAGGAAATGTAAATAACATCAGAAAATACTATGTTAAATTGCAAATATTTTAATAATTTTTAAAAGCAAGGCCAAATTATATGTGTTCTTTTGATATTAAAGATATATGGATTGTACTTACCGTGGGTGAGCATGCTTTTAGTCTCAGAACTTGGGAGATAGAAGCAAGCAGATTGCTGTGTGATAGAGGCCAGCCTGGTCTACATTGTGAGTTCTAGGTCGGCTGTGACTATGGGGAGACCTTGTCTCAAAGAGACTATATATATATATATGCACACACACACACACACATACACACACACACACACATATATATATATATATATATCTAATTTTTTTAAATTTATTTATATTTGTACGTGTATGAATGTACTGTCTGCATGTAGGTCTGTGCACCCATGTCGTGCAATGCTATGGAGGTCAGAAGAGGGTGTCAGATTCCCCTGGAACTAGAGTTAAAGACAGTTCTCAGCTGCCATGTGGGTGCTGGGGATCAAACTCAGATACTCTGCAAGACCAGTCTGCACTCTTACTGCTAGCCACCTCTCCAGCCCATATATAGATATATATTATATATATATATATAATATATATATATAGCAAATTAAATAAGACTAACACAAAGGTTGACATCAAAACAGTAATAAAAGTAAAACTGGAAAGGATAGTTATATTAATTTCAGATGAATTAGTCTCTTGAGTAAGAAATATTTCCAGAGATACAAGAGGGTGTTCATAAAAATAATGAGGTCAGCTGTCTAAGAATACATGAAATCTAGGACATACAAATCCATAGAAACTAAGAAAAGATTAATTGGTGCTGGGAGATCTGGAAATGGAGTGTATGCTGAAACCTTAATGGCTTCAGGGTTTTCTTTGCAGGATGAGATGTGTTGGAACTAAAGGGAAGAGCTGAATTTGGAGAATGCATTTAATTTGAACATTTCCTTACAAATGGTAGGTGATTCAGTTTTTGTTATATTATTTTTCCCCTCAATTTGAAAAAAAATGCACAAAGTCAACAAAACTATGCATCTTTAAATGTCTTGAAATAAATAGTTACTACTAAACTGCTAACTGCATGACATGCTATTTTGCTCTATTTTATAACCAAGGTAGACGATTCTTGTTGGATTATAAAATGTCTCCTATTCCACATACTGTTTGGTCTCAGAACTCGTCTCAATAGAGTACTCTAGAGTCCATATCAAGCAAGAAAACAAAGACAGTACTTGAATCTGTACTAGGTTGACCTTTTCAAATGGTAATATTGAACCCAAATCCTGTCAGGCAATACCCCAAATTACACAACCAAAGTTTAATTATTTACAGTCTTTGAACTTTGCTAATATTCCACTATAACAGAAAGATCCTAAGGCAAAAATTTATGTGTTCAATATCTATTGCATAATAGAACTTGTAAGGGAGGTAGAGAAGTAGGGTGCTCTATCAGGAGAAATTAAAGTACAATACAATGCTGATGAAGATATTACCTGAGTATGTGGGGAGCTATGGATATAGAACACTTCAGAGGTATCCTTGAAGAAGAAAGGGACATTGTAACCTTAGAGAAATCTGTAACGGTATTTGAAATTCTGTTTGGATAGGCATATGTCTTTGGAACTGGACAGTTGTTCACACAGAGGGACTTAGGTCTTTTTTAAAATATTATTTATTTATTTGAAAATTTTGTCTTGATTTTAAAAATATTGAGCATTTTGCAACTCATACAATAGTTCCCAATCAAACCCAGTCTTCCCATGACCCAATCCCCCATTAGAACTCATGCGTTGCAATATCCAAGCTAAGCCCTTTCCAATCAAGCTCCCATACCTAGATGCCCTTTTGTACAGATAGATCCCCTGGAGTCTAGTCAGCATATCAAGGAATCCTAGGTAAGGAATATTCTCCCTCACCCAACAGTACTCAGTTTCTTGTAGTTCTCAGTCCAGGGTCAGTCCCCCACCCATTTCTCTTGCTCTGCTTTGAAACCTTGTCTCAGTTGGGATGGGTCCCATGTATGATGCTTACATTGACAAAAGTTCACATGTGAAAGTTTATGGTCATTTGTAAATCACTGCTCTCTATGTTCTTGCACCATCACTGGCTCTTTCTGGCCCATCTTCTGCAATGAGCCCTGAACCATCGGTATGAGAGAGTTTAAATATAGGGGCCCAATCCAGGGGTATACACTCTGGAGGCTCCAATTCTTTGAAGCTTGACTAGTTGTGGCCTTCTATTTTTATTATGTAAGGAAGTTTTGTTTGTGAGAATTGAGGAGTGCACTGGTTTTCTCTCTGTCCCTCATTCTGTGTGTAGAGGTTCAAATGTAGATGTTTCTCCATGGAATGGAGATTTTTTTCAGATGTAAATGTTTTGTTTCTGACCTGTCATGGGATTCTGCAGTGACCTTCCTCTGTTACAAAGAGTACCTGTTTTGATTCAGAAAAAAGTAATTTGAGATCAGAACTCCTAGACTGGCCTGAAGATAACATATTTAAATTTCTTCTAGTGAATGTTTAATAACGTTATTTATTTGTGTAGTACTTCTCAAGAAGTGACAATTCTCTATTCTGAGGAGAAATAAAATTTAAAATTCTCTATATTTTTATAACTTTAAAAATCAGTGATCCTGAATGTGACCACACAGATTTAGAATGTAAAATTAATGCTTCCTAAGAAATTAAGAATATAAATCACCAAGAAGAAGGACTGAAATGCATTTTGCAATGCAGTTTTTATTAATTTTACATGCTATGAATAAATGTTTTGTGCTTTTATTGATGTTTCGTGTATTTCAGACATCACTTTTCAATTCAGTTCAGGCATAGTCCCCTTTTCCTTCCCCCCACCCCACCCCAGATCATGAATTCTGCTATAACTGTCCTGCATCTTTCTCTCAGTCTTTTTTTATGCTTAGGAATTCACATTTTCCTCCATTAATTTTATATTACTCTAAAATATGGATACATACTCTTCATCCATATACAGCAATCACAGAGTCTGAAAATAAGTGGTGAGTGAATTCTAGAGCCTGTTGATAAATTCACATTATAAAAACATAGTTGATTTCAGATAAACAGAAATATAACAATAATGTTTTTCAGCTTGACTTTCATCTGGCGGAATTTGTGTTAACATCCACAAATGAGAGAAACCATTTGCCATGTGTTTTTCTGGGACTGTGTTACTTAACTTAGCATAATGGCTTTGAGTTCTATCCATTTACCTGCAAAGTTCATAATGCCGTCTTTCTTTACTGCTGAATAGTACGCCATTGCGTAGATGCACCACATTTTTGTCATCCATTGGTCAGTTAAGGGGCATTTGGTTTAGTTCCAACTCTTCGCTTTTGTGAAGAGAGCTACAATAAACATGGATGTGCATGTATCTTTGTGGTAGGATGAGTCTTTTGGGTATATACTAAGGAGTGGTATGACTGGGTAAGGTGGTAGGCTCATTCTGAGTCTTTTAAGGGTTCTCCATGCTGCTTTCCATAGTGACTGTACAAGTTTACATTCCCACCAGCAGTGGATGAGTGTACCCCTTTGCCCATAACCTCTCCAGCATCTGTTGTCTTTTGTTTTCTTGATCTTAGCTAGCTGTATTGGAGTGAGATGGTATCTGAGAGTGGTTTTAATTTACATTTCCTTAATTATTAATGGTGTTGAACACTTTTAAAGATGGTTCTCAGCCATCTTTAATTCCTCACTTCAGCTCTTTACTCCATCTTTTGAGTAGATCATTTGTCTTCTTTGTTTTTTTGTTTTTTTGTTTTTTGTTTTGGTTTTTTTTTTTTTTTTTGAGTAGTTTATATATTCTTGACATTAATGCTCTGTCAGATGTATCACTGGTAAAGATTGCTTCCCACTCTGTAGGTTTTCTCTTCACCTCCTTGATTGTTTCTTTGGCTGTACAGAAGCTTTTGAGTTTAACGAGGTCCCATTTGTTTACTGTTGCCCTTATTTCCTGGGCAGCTGCTGTCTGATTTAGAAAGTCTTTCCCTATGCCTATATCTCGTATGTTGTTGCCAACGTTTTCTTCTATCACCTTCAGGGTTTCAGGTTTTATGGTGAGATCTTTGATTTACTTGGAGTTGATTTCTGTACAGGGTGAGAGGTAGGGGTTTAATTTTGTTCTTCTACAGATGGTGATCCAATTCTGCCAGCACCATTTGTTGAAGAAGCTATCCTTCCCCCATTGAAGGATTTTTGCCCCTTTGTCAAATAAGACGTGTCTGAAAATTGTATGAGCTCAAGTTTGGATCTTCAATTTTGTACCATTGGTCAATGGGTCTGTTTTTGTGCCAGTACCTGACTGCCTTTATGACTATGGCCCTGTAATATAGTATGAAGTCTGTTAGGGCAATCCCCCATGTATCACATTTTCACTCAGGGTTTCTTTAGTTATTCAGGGTCTTTTCTTTTTCCATATGAATTTAAAGATTTTTTTCCCAAGTCTGTGAAGAAGCTACTAGGGATTTTGACTGGGATTGCATTGAATCTGTATATCAATTCGGGTAAAATGGACATTTTTACTATATTAATTTTCTCAATCCATGAGGAATGGGAGGTCTTTCCATCTTTTGATGCATTTTCAATCTCCTTCTTCAGGGGCTAAAAATTTTTGTTGTAGAGGTCTTTGGTAACTTTAGTTAGGTTTGTTCCCAGGTATCTTATTACTTTTGAGACTATTGTGAGTGGGAAGGTCTTCTTATATTCCTTCTCCACTTGTTTATTGTTGGTGTAAGGAAAGGCTACTGATTTTTCTTGGTTTGTTTTATAGCCTGAAACTTTATTAAAACTCTTAATTATTTCTAGAAGTTTTCTGGTGGAGTTTTTTAGCATCCCATTGGAAGGATGCCGTCACTTTCACTCTGCCCTTCATTCCACCATGTTCCGTAACTCTTAGGTGAAGAGGTTTAACTGTAGATGTGTCTCCAAGGATTGGACATCTTTAAGATGTATATTTTCTGTGTCTGTCCAGTTGTAGGAGTCTACAGTGCCTTCCACCTGTCTCAAAGAGAACTTTCTTTGATGAGTGGTGTACAGTATTTTTCTTTGTAAATATAAGATTCCACATTTAGCGTATGATAAAAAAAATCATTTGGGGGCTGGAGAGATAGCCTAGCCGTTAAGAGCACCAACCGCTCTTGCAGAGGACCTGAATTCAATCCCCAGCACTCACATGGTGGCTAAGAACCGTCTGTAACTCCAATTCCAGGAGAACTCCAGTTCCAGGGGAATCCAAGACCCTCTTCTGACCTCCACGGCATTGCACAACATGGGTGCACACACCTTACAAGCAGACAGTACATTCATACACATACAAAAATAAAAATTAAATTAAAAAAAAACTAAAAAAAATCATTTGGGGGCTGGAGAGATGGCCTAGCGGTTAAGAGCACTGACCGCTCTTACAGAGGATCCGGGTTCGATCCCCAGCACCCACATGGCGGCCGAGAACTGTCTGAAACTCCAATTCTGGGAGAACTCCAGTTCCAGGGGAATCCAACACCCTCTTCCGACCTCCGCGGCATTGCACGACACGGGTGCACAAACTTGCATGCAGACAGAACATTCATACACATACAGAAAGAAATAAAATTAATAAAAAAATTTCATTTGGCTAGAGATATAACACTGATAGGGTTTTCTCTAGGATCTATGTCAACTCCAACTCTGTGAATTTGGCTGAGTTTACAGTGGCTCTCATGAGTTCACCCCCATTGAGAGAGTTCCAAGCTCAATTAGAAAGTTGTTGATTATCTTCCAGATTACAGTATCACTACTGCACCAATACAGGTATTTTACTATGCAGCTCATTATAGTTATTAGGCTTTAGGACGATTTTCAATATGGTTTATCTTGAAAGTTATATTCAATCCATTTTAAATTAGGTGAAGTATATTGAGGTTGATTACTATATAGATTCCTTGATGTAGTTCATTGCAAGTGAGCAATATCCTTGATAATGGCATAAGTTGTTGGATATCTACTGTAGTTGACAATAGGACACTATGATAACCGAGTCATCACATTTGATGTTCCAAATAACTTTATGCAATTACACTATGAGTCTTCTATTCAACATATAGGAAAGGTGAGTTTGAGAATAAAGTAAGCAATTTCTCCAGTGAATTTGTTCATCTCAAGTTGAATGTGTGCTTTTTATTTTTTAATAGTATACTAGATGGAATAAGGAATATAATTTATTTATTGAATGTCTGTCTGATCAAAGAGATCCTCTTTGCTATATGTGTAACTTTTGTGTAGGAAATTGATGACTCCATGTCATTTTGGTATATACCTTAACTACATGAATCATGGTTCTCATAACTTTTCTATTTTTTGATAACTTTTGTTTCTTTTCTGAAGTAGATTCAAAGAAATTGAGGTATTTGGAAAAAATATTTGGAAGCTATTATTTAAAACGTATGCTTTTTCTCAGTAACAAGCAAATGATAATAATATAGCCTTTCTCAAAATAATAATTATGTGAATTTTAGTGAGTGTACATCTCATCAGATTTCCAGGGAGGCTGACATCAGTACTGACAATATGCCAAACTTTTCAGCACAAGCAAAGCACATGACCTGTTTGGCACTGTTAAGTAATGGAATGGTTATATGTTTTGTATGACACCACCCTGAAATGCTTTTCTTTTAAATCATTCCAGATATGAGGGAGCTTACAAGGAGCTACTTCCTTAGAATAGACACCATTAATGCATCCGTACACAATAGAGTGTGACACACTAATCAACCTCCGAAGAATGGTAGCCCCCAGATGGGGCCCCTATATTGGACCTCACCTACCCACAGCTCAGGGATCATTGCTGAAGATGGGCAGCAAGATCTTAAGAGCCAGGGTTGGAGCAAGAACATAGAAAGGCAGTGATTTATAACAGATTATAAGCTTTCACATGTAAAGCTGTGGCAATGTAGGCATCAGACATGTGACCCATGCCAACTGGAACAAAGTGCCAAAGCAGAGCAAGAGAAATGGGTGGGAGACTGACCCTGGACTGAAAACTATGAGACTGAGTACTGTTGGGTGAGGAACAATATGCCTTACCTAGGATTTCTAGATATGCTGACTAGACTCCAGCAGATCTATTTGCAGAGAAGAACATCTGGGTTTTTGGACTTGACTAGATTCTTACCTTGGATGTTGTAATTCATGAAGTCTGATTGGGGTTTGGGCCATGGGGTACTGGATTTGGTTTGGAACCATTATATCAGGTGTATAGATGCTCAAAAAACTAAAAAACTATATACAAAAAGAATAGACCTTTTTGAATTTGAAACAAATACAGTATGGATATACAATCAGATACTTTGGGTTTTGAAGAGAGAAAGTAGGCTGCAGGAAATAGACACTGGAATGTGAAGACTGCAACTATGCACTTGTCTAATGATAAAAATAGTACTGAAAAATTGTACAAAGAGTCATGGGCAGGAATGAATATTCTACCATACTCTTACATTCTGTAATATAGATGAAGTCTTCCTATGCCAATTAGGGAAGTTATGTTGGCATAAACAAGTGGTATATAAAAGGGAATTGAGACTGTACATCTGTTGGCAACCTCCATATGTAGACACACACAAGGTATAGTATTTCCAACTCACACTTAATCTCTCTAAATTCTACTATTGACTTTGTAACCCAGAAGCACAAGACAAAAATTTATTAGAAGAAAAAACCTGATAAATGGAAATCCCTTACAGGACTTGGTGTTACTTCCTTTCCAAGATAGATGTTAATAAAATTCAATGGAATAATGTATTTTCATTTCTTGGCATCCAGATCTTTTGTTTCATTTTTTTTCTTGCGAGTGTGTATCCATCGTCAGTTTTCGACAGTATCTGTACATATTTTACTTAAAACATTGACTACATGTACTTTTGCATAGAATTTTGCCACTTAACATTATACCCAAACAATTCGGGAGTGCGTTTATTTTTATGTTATGCATATGTATGAGTGTTTTCCCTGAATATAAGTACATACTATGCATACAATATCAGTGGAGCCAGAAGAGTGTAATTGATCCCCTGGAACTGGAGTTATGGAGGGTATTTAGTTACCACGTGTGTGCTGAAAACTGAATTGCTGGGCCATCTCTCCAGTCCCTTAAACCCAAACATTTTTTGATTATTTGAGTTTTTAGAAATGTAATGGATATTGGACTGGAGAGATGCCTAGCGGTTAAGAGCGCCAACTGCTCTTGCAGAGGACCCGGGTTCGATTCCAAGCTCCGATGTCGCAGCTGAGAACTGTTTTTAACTCCAGTTCCAGGGGAATCTGACACCCTCTTCTGACCTCTGCGGCATTGCACAACATGGGTGCACAGACCTACATGCAGACAGTACATTGATACACATAAAAAATAAATAACAATTTAAAAAAGTAACAAAAAGGAAATGTAATGGATATTATGTTAAATATTCCCTTGAATATTTTACTTAAATATTTTTCTATTAATAAAGTGATATTTACTTGTTTTAAAAACAAAAAAAAAACTGAGAGAAAGATGCAGGACAGTTATGGCAGAATGCATGATCTGGGATGGGGT
>VZQC01015632.1:518889-528965 GCA_009823505.1 Rhizomys pruinosus
TCCATGACTGACAACAACTATGGTAAAAAAAATATAACATAGAATGTTGTTTTCCATAAATAACTTATAAAAAAGAAATAGTAAGCAGAGATAACAGAAAGCTTTTATTAATTGTATGTGTTTTTTTATTTTATTTATTTCTGTATGTGTATGAATGTACTGTCTGCATGCAGGTTTGTGCACCCGTGTCGTGCAATGCCGCGGAGGTCGGAAGAGGGTGTTGGATTCCCCTGGAACTGGAGTTCTCCCGGAATTGGAGTTTCAGACAGTTCTCGGCCACCATGTGGGTGCTGGGGATCGAACCCGGGTCCTCTGTAAGAGCGGTCGGCTAGGCCATCTCTCCAGCCCTGTATGTGTTATTTTAATAATACACCCAAATTCAGGTAATCATTTCATATATCACTATGTATCTTATCAAAATTAAAGTTTGCAAAAAATACTATGAACAACCACAAACTCATGAAGGTAACAATTCAAAAGAAAAAGATAAAATCATTGACAACCAAAAATGAGACAAACTCAACCAAGATCAAGTAATATTCTGTCAAGTAATATTCTGTATTGTCCTCTACCAATTAAATTAATTTAACTCATAATGAAAATTCCACTTGACACACAAAAAATATATAAATTAATCTCTAGGCTCAATTTCCTTCCCCTGAGAAATTTACTGTCCTAGTGTTTTGTTGTGATTTTGATTCACAATTGTCTGTAACTTCTGTTCTATGTGATCTGATTGACTTCTGGCCTCTGTGGGCATGGGACATGCACATCTTGCACGTTTATGTATGCAGGCAAACATTCTTGCACATGAAATAAAAAAATTTATAAATCTTAAAAATACAACTTGTGAAATCATGAAATGGCAAGTTAGAGGATGAGAAAATGATCTCTAGAGAGATTGCTGAGTGGTTACAAACCCTGGCTGCTTCCCAGGATGCATATGGCTGCTCACAACTATGCTTAACTCCAGTTTCAGAGGATCTGAGACACTCTTCTGTCCTCCGAAGGTATTAGGGAGTCACATGGTACACTTACATATTTGCAAGAAAATTCTCATACACATAAAATAAAAATAAAAACCATGTAGAAAGTGTTTAAAAATGGGAACTTGTATTTTCAAATGACATACGAGAATTGTGTAATATAAATTAAAAACAAAATGGTACAAGATTCATGACTTTTGGTTATTGGCTTTGAGTGTATTTTAGAATTATTTGGTTTCTTGTAGAAACTATTAAAAGTACAACAACTTTAAAGTCAACAATTCTTCCAATACACATCAAAAAAGCAAAGCAAGATGGTCATGGTATAGACAAAATCTGCCCAAAATATAACGACAAAAAAAAAAAAAAATCCTCAGTATCACAAGTTTATGGAGCAGAATCTTATGAGTAGAAAGTTTCATAATAATGCGTCCCAAGGTAGAATAATCTGATTTATACCTGAGAAATTGCTGGAAATTCGGTATGGAATAGTGTAATTTGCGTAATAGTAACTGAAAACAATCACAGCCACACAGTGAAAAGTGGGGCCAATTATTATTTTTGTGTGTGTGTAAATTTTACCTTCCATAGGCTGTATGGGGTTTTCCTAATGAATACTGGCAAAGTAGCACTTCCTGCCCTGAAAAGTTAAGCCAGTTTGAAGTATGATAGCACATTGTATTCTTACCAAGACCTTTCCTCAGGAGAAACCATTTTACCACAGCCATGTTTGCAAGGGCTTTTAAAAAAGACAAACTGGGGAACACAGGTCTAGATTTGATAATCTTGTACAATATATATATTAAAATTAAATAGAAAAAAAATAAAAAAAGACAAACCTATATAAAGGGAGGAAACACTAAAATATAATCCATTTAACCATTAGGAACTACCTAAGTCTCTGAAATATCAAGATGTACTTGTGAAGTTCACAGGTAAGAGGCATATTCTTTTAAAAAATGAGATTTAATCATAAAACTATAGAGTGTTATTTTTCCCCTCAAAATCTTACCTCTAGATTACAAAAAGATAATTTTTGTAGTTTTTCGACCCAAGGTGTCATGCATACATTCAACAAAAAAATATGAGACTTACTATTAGGCAAGGTGTGTTTTTTTTTAAGATATTGAACAGTCACTAGAATCAGTCTTAAATGTAGCACGTATGTTGAGATTATAAGAATAGTAATTTTAAACAAGTAATGCTTATTTTAAACAATACTAACACAGTAAAGGCACTAATAGAAAAAATATAAAATTTAAGTAAAGGCTCTGAGTTTGAAGGTGTAAAAAATAACGTCCTTATCTAGAAATTTTGGAAAAAAATACAAAACCAAATACCCAAAATAAAAAGAAGAATTGTGCCATATGAGCGATTCAATTCCCAGAAAGAGAAGACAAGGGAGCAAAGTAAGTATGTGAGATAATAATTATTGCAAATTCCGGGGCTGGAGAGATGGCCTAGCAGTTAAGAGCGCTGACTGCTCTTGCAGAGGACACGGGTTTGATTCCCAGCACCCACATGTTAGCTAAGAACTGTCTTTAACTACAGTTCCAGGGGAATCAGAAACCCTCTTCTGACCTCCGCGGCTTTGCACGACACGGGTGCATGAACCTACATGCAGACAGTACATTCATACACATAAAAAATAAATAAAATAAAAAAAGAAAATTACAAAAGCACAGATTCCAAAACTCAGACAATAATTGTGGAATTATTGCATACCCCCAAACTGTATCTAATCATTACATGCTCAGACTTCAAAAATTCATACTTAAAGAAATCGTGAAAGAAACTAGAGGAGAAAAATAAAATATTTTAATATGTTGCCTGGTAAAGAGGAAAGGTATAGAATACATCCAACTTCTACTTAGAATTCAAGCTAGCAAGAAGAGTGAACAAATGTTTAATTTTGAGAGTAAAGAAGCACCAACCTTGAGGTCTGTATCCAATGAAATTATCTTTCAAATGAAAGGAAAAAGAGACAGTCTCAGATATGTCTTATTCATAGATATACAGCGATAAAGATTTTAAAATAAATTGCCAAGAAAATTAACTATTATTTTGAAAGGCCATGCTGAATAAAGATAGGATAATTGCTAGGAAAGAGATCCGTGAAGGAAACGTTTTTAGAAAATTAATTTTATTGATTTAATTCAAGCTAATTAATTGATATGTAGAAAATTTTAGTAGTAATTGCTGTCTATAGGTTTAATGATGGAAATGATGCTGGGACACATGCAAAACTTATGAAGTAGAAGCACTTTTCCTTTTTGTCTATTTACTAAGATCTCAAGTTTTATATCTGAAGTACAATTTCTCAGACCGTATTGATTATTTATTTCTGGTCATACTTTCCTTTTGGATGCTTAAGACCACACAGTTAGCACAGATTAACCAAGGTTTTTGATTTATCTAGGTCATTTGAGGATCTGGTCCTCAGGGGTCACTTGGTTTTTTTTGGGGGGGGGGTAAGGTAGGAGCCCCTGGATCCTTTCAACTTTTCATTTACCAGTTCCATCCATTCTAGGACAAAATCAGGTATTGCTAGACCAGGCTTCCCTTTTTAAAGCATGAGCAGACTTTCTTCTCTATAGACTGGACACTAGCTGAAGTCCCATTAGTTGACCTCCAAGACCTCCCTACGCAGGAAGACTGGTGACTCACATTTTCAGGACATTTCAAGACATGCCCCCATGGATAGTCCCCTGAGACTTAGTTGACCTCTGAGGGCAAGGAACAAAGTTATCCCTTATTATATATATATATTTATATATATATATATATATATATATAGTATTATATATATTATATATATATATATTTAATTGGAGGACTTTTTCCCATAAAATGTCATGTTTTCCTTAAGGAAGTGCTCTTGGCAATCCCAAACAACCATCAATCCTGCACTTTTGTTCCACATTGGGATCTTTCCCTCCCATGGTCCCCCAAATGAATTCCAGTAGGCATGCATCCTGTCTTGATATGCCTGTACTAGGCTCCATGATACAGTCCAGGTAGTCCAACAATGGCAGTCTATATTCTGATGAGCCTGAAATCCCCTTATCTGTTTAGTCCACAAACTGGGTATCTCAGTAGTCCCCATCTGGCATTGAAAGTTTGGAGGATTCTTGTAGAGACATGAGTCTTCGGTCCATATTGGAAGGTTAAAAAGGAGACACATTCATACCAGGGATGACAGGATGATTCAGTACACCACGTAAATAATGGGCCTGTGGAGGTAGCTCAAGTAGTTCATACTGCTTTTTCAGAGTACCTGAGTTCAGCTCCTAGCATTGACATTTGTGGCTCACTGAAACCTGGAACAATTCCAGGGGGATCTGACACCCTCTTCTGGCCTCCATCAGATGCGCATACCTCACAAACATGGGTATATGTACATAACTAAATTTGTTTTAAAAGTCTTAAAAATGAAGCAAATGCACTTCATTGTAGAACCATATGATCATCTCAGTAGATGCAGAAAATTAATTTGACAAAGTTCAACATATGATGTCCTGAGATTGTCAGTTTGTTGTTTTTGTAAAACGATTTATTTAATTATTTAAAATATTCCACCCACTCAAGTGGAGTTCCAAGTGTTATAAATGTAGATAGGATATTGGTTTAGCAGGAATGATAAAAATCACAAAAAAAGATGTTGCATAACTTATAAAATTAGTTTTTTTCATGAGGAAGAAATAGAAAGATGCCATGGTTTGGTACAGCAAAATGCTCCGTGGTCTTGGTTCTCTCCATTCTGTGCCTCTGATTTATTGCTGTGGTTGGCCTTGCTTGCATGATTCAATATTCTCATTCTCCTCCTTGGATTTCTTTCAGACATATCCTTTGCCCTTCCAATGATCATAAGTGTAAATTACACATATCATTTTTTTTCATTTTAAGTAGCATTTTCAAATAAATATATTACAAGATTATGCTACTAATCAAATCTAGACCCATGTCCCCCACCCCATCCCCCACCCCACCATAGCTCATGCATTCTGCCCAACATGTTTTTCATCTTTTTCTCAGTCTTTCTCAAAATTCTCAATGTGGAAGTTGTCTGTTTTGAGCAGTTTACCATTTCAGTCAATTCTTTGATGCAGTCTTTTCTGTTGTTTGTTGTTGTTATTCTTTTCAATGTGCATCACTACCAACTACTTGGAGAAAGGCTCAAGGGGCCGTGCACAAGAAATACAACTAGGTAATTGGTGCTAGCATCCACAGATGAGGGATACCATTCATCATTTGTTTTCCTAGGACTATGTTACTTCACTTAACATAATATCTTCTAGTTCCATCCATTTACCTGCAAAGTTCATGATGTCATCTTTCTTTGCTGCTGCATAGAACTCCATTATGTAGATGTACTTAATTTTCTCTATCTACTCGTCATTTGAGGTGCACTTGGGTTAGTTCCAGCTTTTTGCTATTGTCAGAAGAGCTGCAATAAACATGGTTGTTCATGTATCTCTACAGTAAGATGAGTCTTGTGGGAATATACCCAGGATTGGTATGACGGGGTCTGGTGGTAAGCTCATTTTGAGTCTTCCAAAGGTTCTCCACACTGCTTTCCATAGAAGCTGTACAAGTTTATATTCCCACCAGTAGTGGATGAGTGTTCCCCTTTCCCCACAATCTCTCCAGCACTTGGTATCATTTGTTTTCTTGATCCTAGACAGTCTTATAAGAGTGAGATGATATTGTAGAGTGGTTTTCATTTGCATTTCCTTAATTATTAGCAATGTTGAACATTTTTAAGGTGTTTCTCAGCCATCTCTAATTCCTCACTTGTGAAGTCTCTGTTCCACTCTTTGCTCCATCTTTTGTGTGGGTCTTTGTTTTCTTTCTTCTTTGATTTTTGAGTAGTTTATATACTCTGGAAATCAATGCTTTGTCAGATGTATCTGCAGTGAAGGTTTCCTCCAACTCTGTGGGATTTCTCTTCACTTCCTTGACTGTTTCTTTTGTTGTACAGAAACTTTTGAGTTTAATAAGTTCCCATTTGTCAATTGTCAATCTTATTTACTGTGCAGCTGCTGTCTGATTTAGGAAGTCTTTTCCTATGCCCATGTCTTGTAGGCTGCTGCCAACTTTTTCTTCTATCACCTTCAGAGTTTTGGATTTCATGTTAAGGTCTTTGATCCATCTGGAGTTGACTTTTGTACAGGGCAAGAGATAGGGGTTTAACTTCATTCTTCTACAAGTGGTGATCCAGTTTTGCCAACACCACTTGTTGAAGATGTTGTCTTTCCACCATTGTGACTTCTTGGCCCCCTTCTCAAATATGACTGACATTGTATGTGCTCAAATTTGGATCTTCAGTTTTGTTCCATTGGTCAACAGGTCTGTTTTTGTGCCAGTACCAAGCTGTTTTTATGACTATAGCCCTGTAATATAGTTTGAAGTCTGGTATAGAGATCCCCCCATGTATTGCTCTTTTCACTCAGGGTTGCTTTGGTTATTCGGGATCTTTTGTTTTTCTATATGAAATTATGGAATTTTTTTCCTAGCCTGTGAAGAAATTCTTTTGGATTTTAATTGGGATTGCATTTAATCTGTGTACTAGTTTGGCCAGAATGGACATTTTTACTATGTTAATTTTCCCAGTCCATGAGCATGGGAGGTCTTTCCATCTTCTGATGTCTTCTTCAATTTCCTTCCTCAACGGTTTAAATTTTTTTTCTAGAGATCTTTGGTATATTTGTTTAGGTTTGTTCCTAGGTATTTTATTGTTTTTGAGGCTATTGTGAGTGGGAAGGTCTCCTTGAATTCCTTTTTCAGTTGCTTGTTGTTGGTGTAAAGAAAGGCCATTGACTTTTCCAGGTTCATTTTGTGTCCAGCCAGCCACTTCACTGAAGCTCTTAATCGTTTCTAGGAGTTTTCTGGTGGAGTTTTTTAACATCCCTCAGGTAAACAAACATATCATGAACAAAAATGGATAGCACGACTTCCTTTTTTCCATTTAGTGTTTCTTTAATTTCTTTCTCTTGCCTTATTGCCCTAGCAAGTGTTTCAAGCACTGTATTGAAGAGGAGTGGTGTCAGGGGGCAACCTTGCCGAGTTCCTACCTTTAAGGGGAATGCTTCTGTCTATTCTCCATTTAGGATGATTTTGGCTCTGGGTGTCCTGTACATGGCTTTGATTACATTGAGAAATAATCCCTCCAATCCAATTCCCTCTATGACTTTAAGCATGAAGGGATGCTGGATTTTGTCAAAGCCTTTTTCTGCATCAACCAAACATGATCATATGGTTTTTGTCTTTCAGTCCATTTATGTGTTTTATGATATTTATTGATTTTCATATGTTGAACCATCCCTGCATCTCTGGTATGAATCCAACTTGGTCATAATGGATGATCTTTTTGATGTGGGTCTGAATGCAGTTTGCAAGTATTTTGTTGAGAATTTTTGCATATGTGTTCATTAATGAGATGGGTCTATAGTTCTCCTTTTTGATTATATCTTTGCCTGGTTTTGGTATTAGAGTGATGCTGGCTTCATAGAAGTAATTTGGGGGATTTCCCTATGATTGAATACTTCTGAACAATTTAGTAATAATTGTTGTCTTTTTGAAATGTTTTATAGAATTCTGCCATGAAACCATCTGGGCCTGGGCTTTTTTTTAGTTCTTATTACATCTTCCATTTCTTCATATATTATGGGACTGTATAAGGTGTCGAGCTCTTCTGGATTGAGCTTTGGTGATTCCCAGGATTTCAGATATCTGTCCATTTCTTCTAGCTTTTCAAACTTAGTAGAGAATAGGTTTTTGAAGCATTCCCATATGATTGTCTGGATCTTTTCATTGTCTGTTATGATGTTTCCCTTTTCATCACAAATTCTATTGATTTGGTGTTGCTTTTTCTTTCTTTTGGTTAACTGGGCTAGAGGTATTTCTATCTTGTTTATTCTCTCAAAGAACCAACTTTTGGGTCTGGAGAGATAGCCTAGTGATTAAGAGCACTGACTGCTCTTGCAGAGGACCGGGGTTCGATCCCCAGCACCCACACAGTGGCTGAGAACTATCTTTAACTCCAGTTCCAGGGGAATCCAATGGCCTCTTCTGACCTCTGCAGCATTGCATGGCATGAGTGCACCAACCTACATGCAGACAGTACATCCATACACATACAAAAAATACAATTATATATATATATATATATATATATATATATTCCTAATTATTATGAATATATATTCATAATTATTATTATGAAGTAGGAACACTTGAGAAATTCAAAGAAACAAACTATCCTTTTGTGTTTCTTAGTTTGTTTTCTATTTTGTAGAGCTTTATCTCTATGTAGAAGTATGACTTTCTGTAAGTATTAGGGTGCAGGTCACTTGGAAAAATATAAGCCAAGAGTAGACTGTTTTATTACAATGTACTTAAATTATTACAATGTCATCCTAATAAGATTACCATTCAAATATCACTGATGTTTGCAACTTGAGTGCAGATGAATTAATTACTGATGAATTTTTTAAGTACAGGATCCATTTGCTATATAAATAAAATACATGGCATCTCAGGGGCTAATTTTAATGCTTAGTATGCACACTTATTCCACACAATCCTGACAGCAGTAAAACTGGCAAGAAGGGGTAGACTGTTAATGTTTTAACACTGTGTATTCATTTCTATCATCACAAATAAATCTAGTAAGCACTAACCCATGATGTCTTCCTTGCTTCACCAGTGAAAGTGCATTTTTTTGATTAACTGCCTTGGACATTTATCCTTCACATGAATTTGATTTATTTTGTTTTAACACTATTTATATCGGCTCATTGCCCCATTTTAAAGGTTTTCTTTATGTGCTGCCTACAGAACTTTCTTCTCTCTCTTTATCATATTTATAAATTACCATCAATTCACAAAATCAGAAGGCACTTTTCTGACCTCACAGAGCAGTCTGTGTATGATTGCTCAACATTTGCTAAATTGTATTTTCCTTCCCACTTTAAACTTTCACAATGTGATTTTTTCACATCCATGGTATTTAAATCTGAAAAAGTATCACAAAGATGCATACTCCTTTACTTTAGGAAATGTGCATTTTAGAATGGAAAATTATTTTTAAAATAAGTATGATTAATTAGTCAATGTTGTGCAAATGGATTTAAGACATAATTAAAGTGAATTATGAAATGTTTATAATATATTTTCAGTGTTCATTTATGTGCCTAAAAATGGAGGCAAATGAGTACAAATTAGAAATGTTCACATAAATCTATAGTAAAAATGATAAAAAGTAGAATAATTTATCACAGTATTAAAAGCAGGGACTCGGGTGAGGCGGAGGCATGGAAAGGGAAGCGACTCTAGATTTAATTGGGATATGATGTATGACCTATGGAAAAATTTAATAACAATAAAAAATAAATAAAGGTCAGGGGAGGGGAGATGATGAAGTGTTGGAATCTGGCCAATTAAGCCAGGTCAGGGGCTGGGCAAATGCAAGCTTCAGAGCGGAAAAGAAGGACAGGTCCTTCCAGTCTATGCTATCTTGGCTCTTTGCCCCCAGCCCAACCAAAGAGATAGGATTTAATTTGTATGGCAGAATGCACAAGATCTGGTAGGGCTGTGGGGGGCATGGATGGAGGAGAGGGCCTAAATTTGATTAAGAACTGTTGTACATTTGAAATGTAAAAAGCTCAATTATATATATATATATATATATATATATTAAAATATCTTGATCTTTTATTGATCTCATGTCATTCTCATTAAGTGTGAGGTTTTCTTTAACTACTTTTCCTGATTACCATTAGCACAGGTTCTGTGAGGCTTTCTAGGTTTATTCTGGACAGTTATACTGACTAGATATTTTGTTTCTTACAAACCTGTTTTATTAAGGATTTTTAAAACAAATTTAATAACACAGAATAGCTACATTTTCAATGAATTCTGCTGGAGGCATTATTATGTGTTCTTCATACTACTATACAAAATGGCTTTTTGTAATTTGCATAAGAATGAATCTCTGCCCCATTCTAATCCTGGTGATACTTAAAAGTCATCAGTATTTTATCTGTGTCAAAAGAAGTCTTATTAAATATTAAATAAATTATTATGGTA